>JANHGN010006008.1:11653-22599 GCA_024605025.1 Megaceryle maxima
TGTTTTTTGTTTGTTTGTTTGGTTGGTTTTGGTTTTGTTTGTTTGTGCTTTTTAAATTATTATGATTATTTTAATTTTTTTTAAAGATGGAAGCAGCTATTGTCTAAAACACTTTTGGAGAAGAGGGCAGAAATAAAAGCAGGGGACAGCTTGCAATCTATTGCTTGTTTCAGAAAAAAAAAATAAACCAAACCAAAAAACCACCACAACCCAGCAGTTCTATTACTGAAAAGGAATCTGTGTGCAATATTAAAAGATAAATTTCTTTGAGAAATAAATTACTCTAAGAGGGATGAATATTCTATTGCATATGTGAGATTGGTGTTCATCCAGGAGAAAAAAGGACCTTTTATAAGGTCATCTGAAACATTTTCAGCAGTAGAAAATGTTACCCATTTCCATTCCACAGTTTTTTTCTTCTTTTAAATATTTTCTAGTGTGGAGAATGTTTTCAGGCTATGAACACTCATTCACCAGAATTACTTTTCTCTTTGGTTTGCACACTATGTAGAGGCAAAGGTGTGGTTCTGCTACCTGCCAGATCTGAGCAGTATTTAACATCACTCCAGCTGAAACAAAAGGTCTCCTTTGTGGAGGAAGAGATAACTTGGCGAAAAGGTGGCAGAGCTCTAACAAAAGGCTCAGTCCTGATTGATGCTTTGCAGTCTGGCACTGATCCACCGAGGCCCCAAGCCTGAAAACCGTGGACTTAACGGTGTCTGCACTTTCAAGCACTTACTGAGGCACAATGCAAGAGCAGAACACCCCAGGTCCTGCAGGATACGGGCCCAAATGAACCTGAGCACAGCATGTGGGGATGACAGAGGTTTATGGAATCCTAAAACAGTCGGTGAGGTAAAAAACTTGACCTCAAGAAGTACCCAATTTATGTGCAATTGGTGTGAGAGTCAGTTTTTTAATAGATAATAACTGACGAGGTATCTCTACTCCAACCAGCTGGTATCATGCTCTTCATCTTTAGATATAGGCTGGAAGCAATTAAAGTTAATCTTATTAAACATGCTACGTGGAAGATTTGGGAGTCAAAAAGATTGCTCACCACTTGATGTAAATTGTCTTTTTCTTTTTATTTTTTGGGAGGGGGAGCATGGTAGGGGTTAAGAGTCAAGATATTCCTTATCTTCATTTAAACATTATCACTCTGAACTTTTCATATTCTTGAAGATTCTCGATTTTTTCTTTCTGACTTTCATGTAACAGACACTATGTCTTGAATTCCCTGCCAGATCTAGAAATGATGACAACAACAATGATACTTGAAATCTAATAGTCTATTTTATTTTTTTTTTCAAGGATACTTCTCATTGTCTATTTCTGGAACTTTTGAATTCTCTGTTTTTTAAAATTAATTGCTATCTCAGTAAAACTGGAATGATAAGCACAAAGAATTTCAGGATTATCCCATATTCACAGAAGTCTATCTGAATTTTTCGATCTCATTGGACATTTTAGTAAGCTGCTTTCAGGGACTGTTGACTACTTATTATTTTACAAACATGAAAACACAACCATTTTGGGTCAGACCAAATGTGTCTACCAATTATTTCCCAAGAGTGGCTAATTCTGGATGTCTTGGGAGGTTAACCAGGACATACTGGATATTTTATCTAATCTCCAGCCACTCATAGCTGAAGGGGCTTCTTCCAAGGGTGCTTCCTGGCATGGTTTCTTGGCCACTGGACCTCTAAGGAGGACATGGCTCAGAACAGCCCTAAGCCTAGTAATTCTCAGAAACAGTTGTACCACAAGTTTTCTGGAGGAGAAATCAGTCTGATTTATCTTTGAAAGGTGGTATCCTTTGCAAAATGAAAACCAGGAGTGGTTGTGTGATGTGGATCAGAACAGCTGTACACCTTTTGGCTTCTCTGGGGCAGTCACACTGGTGAAAAATGGACAGGATTAAACTGGGGGTTTGTTTCTTGCTACACGTCTGCCTGTCAGCCAATGAGTCAAAAGCTGAGGGGATGTGGTGGCTGGAGTTGCTTTCAAGACATCCTTTTCCCATGCTCAGGATGGACAAAAGTGGCTAACGATTGCCTCTGTGCTGAGCCACAAGCATGCACACGGGCATCCTGCACCCCTTTTCCCCCAGGAGCTGGGCCAATAGCTCCTGGCCAGCTCCATGCCTGGCTCTTAATGTCCAGGAGGATGCGTTGGCTGCCAAAGCATCATTTTCCTCCTTGACATTGTCAGGCTTTTTGGGGGAAGGCAGAGGACACAGGAAAATATCCCATGGTCTCTGACCTGCCAGCTGGACCAGTGAGATACTGCCCCATGAGCACAGACAAAAAGAGGCCAACCTTCCTTCTGGGGAAAACAGCAGAATGATAATTCTCATGTTTCCTAATAAGGAGATTTTATAGAGAATTTTAGTTTAGCCAATTTTTGTCGCACATTGATATTTAATTGTTTTTGTCTTTTAATTAATTTCATCTGCCAGGATTTACCCAGAGAACTGTATCTAAGAGCTCTTTTGCTGACTGCAACCACTTGTCTTTGAGAACATTTGCTCCTAAATTTTTGGGTTTTCTCTGTTTGGATTTGTTGACCAGAGTTGTCAAAGGTTTAGGACAGGACTTCTGGTTCATTTAAGGAAGGCTTTGATATATGTAACTGGCAAAGTGTAAGTCTGGATAATGATATTAGAAGTTCCCCCACACCCTTCTCCCTCCATAACCTGAAAAGCTCAACAATAGATCAGAGGTGGATATAGATTTGCTGAGCTTTATAATAACTACCTTAGTGAACCTGAACCCAAATTCCATAATTTCAGATGATTCATTGTCTCGCAACAGAGTCATCCAAAACTTGGCTTTCTGTGGTTGCAAGGGAAAATTCCACAGCTTTGACATCTCTCTGATTTTGTTGTGCTTACACAGTTAATTTTTAAAAGGCAAAACAGATGCTACTTTGACAAAATCTATGCAAAAAAAAAAAAATAAAGGAAAAAAAAAGAAAAACAACCAAAAATGTGATTGCTGACTGTACTAGAACAAAAGAACAGTGCATAGAAACAATTTTTATTTGACTTTTTAAACAGTGCAAGGATCTAAGAGCAAACATTGCATTCATCACAAGAAATACAGAAATAAGAATAATAAGAATGATCCCTTACACCACTAAATCTTCTTCTTTTTTTTTCTTTTCAGAAATGTTTTGGGAAACCATGCTGGTAACTTTAATTTCAAGTGGTTAATCTTTCTTAGATTTTGGAAAAGAGAGTCTTCTATGTAAAAAAAAACCCCAAAACAACAAACTTGACCCCAAATTATATTTAGCTTTTAAATATATGCTGTTGAGAGATATAGCAGGTGTGTTTCTGCCATTGTAGGTCAGTATTCATACTGGTCACCTCTCATTTTCTTTTTCCTGGCTCATGAAGAATTATCTGCACCTGTCTGGCTTCAGAGGAACTGCTCTTGTTATTTATAAAATGTCTGCATCTTTATTATATTTACCTCTACAAATGATAGGAAATGGAAACCAAGCACGATGGACAAGAAGGCAATCACTACAGTGCTATTTCTCAGTCTGTGTCTATCAAGAGCAGCTTGCTCCTGGAACATTGCATCCAAATTTCCATTAAATGCTTCCAACAAATACATAAATCATTCCAGGCATTTGGGGTAGCAAAACATCTCTAATCCTGAACAGCTGGGCGAGAACTCCCCAGCAGTCCTAAATAAATCTTTCCCAAATCACAAGAAACAGTCAATCTCCCGCTCTGGTCAGGTCTTGAAGCACCTAATCAGGTGACTGAAGCACTCCAAGGGTCACCGTGTTCATGGAGCAAGGAGAAGCAGCATGGCCAGGGAGATGGATCTCCCCATGCCTTTTCCAGCCATGTTGTGCTGGGGAATCATCTTCACCTTCCTGTGCATCTGCTTAGCCTTGTAAACCCTGTGGGCATCGTGGACATAAGGGCTGTCTATGTATTTGTGCAGTGCTTGGGGAAGTGGGTGGTTCTTCTAGATGTTAAATGTAGTGGGCAACAGGGCTGGGAGAGAATAAAGAAGAGAAGATGCCAGTAGGTGATGGCTAAGGAGGAGTTCAGTTCCCATCTGGTCATGCCCAGCAAACCCCTATTAAGTGAAACAGCATTTTTAATGTGTGCATCAATTCCTAGGCAATCAATCAAGCAAGCAGCCTCCTAAAGACCAAATGCAATGCTGCAGTAAGCAGGCATGTTGGCATCAGGGAAAAAAAAAGACAAGAAAGAGGGAAATGTATCCATTTACATGGACTGAATCTGCCCTGTAGAAGAAAAGGTGTTGCTAGTCCATGGCAAATGATATTGTCCTTGCACCTTAAGCAACCACAGTCCCAATAAGTCTCTGAAGAAAACTCCAGCAAATAAAACCTGCAAGTGTCAGCTGTGGACTTTTAAGAAGATACTTTTTCCAATCAATCTTCTACTCAGAGGGAATCTGACTCTGTCCCATCTGGATCTTAGAGTTTGTTACAAGATTTGCCATTTTTCTGGTCTTCGGTGAACAGAAAAATAGTTTGCTTTTTTGCTTCACCTTGGAGCTAAACACTGAAACCTGGAATTACTGCCACCAAACAGATGGGGATATTTCTCATGAAGGTGAGAAAGTAAAGACCTACTAAGTGAAGAATATTTGAGAAGAGAAGGTTAAAGCAGGCTCTGCTGCACTGTGTTTGGCATTGCTATTTTAGCCATGTAGGTGATCTTACAAACTAATTTTATTTTATGTTTCAACTGCTGCAAAGACTCTGAAGGGAAGGGTGGATGGTGGTCAATGTTCACCATCAAGGACCTACCTGACGTGGGTGCAGTCTGGTGACAAACCTGGCCCTAGTCCAGCATTTCAGATCTCCTGCAGCTCTGTCTTTGCCAAAGGGGTGTGGTATTGCCAGGTTTTCTGTGTGGCTTAAGCATCCCCCTTCCTTGGGGGGGGTCTGTCCCTGTTGGAACCAACCAATCCATCCCAGTAACCATCCTGAGACCGGGAGGCAGACAGCTCAGAGGTCTGGTCTCAGACTTGTCTTTCCCTTTTCTCTCTGTTCACTAAGAGATGCTGATGTAGGATGCCACCAGTGACCTCGTGTTTGTGGTCAATGGCTGCAGCTGGTGTAAACGTGTGGTGTAAAGATGAGGGTAGAGAGGTGGGGTCCCACAACAGCCCGTACAGCACAACTGGACAAGGGTACTCTGGATATACCCGGGGTGCCTGCTCAGCTGTTCCCACTTAACTTCCTCATCTGATGTACCTTCTCTTATGGAAATGTCTCTGCTACTTCAATTAGCCATGTTTTGTTCAGTGTTTTTTTGGCTGAGCAAAGAGTCTGAACAGAGGAAACTGAATTATTGTTTTGTGTGTGTGGTGTTTTTTTTTCTTTCAAAGCTGAAAGAGTATTTTATTCCTTCAATTTCTAGTCAGCTGGAAGTTTTCTCTCAAAATTAATATATGGATAATGCTGTCCCCTGAGACCAAACATGAAGAATCTGAAACCCAGCAGAGACTTTATCATAAAATCAGCAGCCTGTGAAAACCAGTGCTCCTAATAGAATTTTATAGATTTTAAATCCTGAAAGGACATTGTGAATGTTTAATATGACCTCTTGTATAACATAATCCATAGACTTAAAGATTCTCACCCACCTTAACTAAACCAAATCATTTTGAAAAGTCAGGTGGTCTTACTTCAATAATTTAATATTTAAAGATATACTCTGGTATTTGTTTTGTTAATTGTTTTTGGTTTTGGTGTTTTTTTCCAGTCGTTGATTGCTTTCAATGTTACAATATTTTACTCACTTCTATTGTGAGTTTCTCGTAACTATGATACTCATCTGTCTTCTCAAATCCAAGATGTTCTCACAACCAATCAGCTCATACCCATAAACAAATAAATTCCTCCTCTTATCCCGCAGATTAACCAGAATGAGCTCCCTTCACTTGATGGAGGGAGATTTTACAGATCTGGAATAATCTGTGTCGCTGTGTAGGGGTTTTTTTACTGTTCAGTTAGTGTGTCAGCATCTTCTTCACTTGCAGAGAAAGTGGTTTTTCCTCTTTTGGTTCAAGTGTTCAAAAAGTATGTCGAGCATGTTTTGTGGCCCATCCATCCTCGAGAATACTGATGTTGGCCAGCAGATCAGCTTCCTTCCACCCAGGACTTTTCTATTTTTGCTTGCATAGGAGCAAGTCCTTCAATCAGTGAAAATTTGGGGTGGATAAAAACTAAAGCAAAGATATTCAGGGCCATATGCAAGGGAGGGCCTTTTCTTTATGGTGACTGGAGATACCTGTAACCCAGATGAGTTATTCAGGTTTACAGGGTGCATTTTACTTTTTTTTAGACATCTTCATGTCCTGGTCTCACAAGCAGGTAAAAGTTGTTGGAGAGAAGAATTCTTTGATTATTTCACTATATTTTGGAGCTTATGTGCCAAATTTAGGTGGAAGTCCTTGAAGGGACTCCACATTATCTGCTTCTGTAATCAACCTGAAAGCAACAGAAGACACAAACTGGTTTCTTTATGGATGTATGTTACTTTTGGCAAATGGCAGAGTTTTAGAGCTATTCGCCATGGAATGGATGGGCCCAAATGAAAACACGACTCTCCAGCTAGGAAAAAACCCTATCAACTAGCTGATCTGAAACTTGCTATATAAAAGTGATTTGAACAAACCAACAGATTTAAGCAGCTTTAGGTTTTGTGGACATTTAGATCACATTTATAATTTGCAGTTGAAACCTCTTGCTGATGACAAAGACGCTTCAAAGAAGCGTTCAATCCTCAGCACAGGCTTACATGCTGCAGTCATCAGAATAAACCTCGTGTTTCAGAGGATGTCTGTGTGAACTGTAACTAACTCTGGATCTCTGGAGAGAAAGCAGTGGCAGCATTAGTTTATGTCCAGCTATTGAAACATATCCTGAGAAGAAAAATCCAGCAAGTTGCAAGCACTTGTCATTCTGGGTTATGCTCCATCCCACATTTCCTGGTTGTTACACTAGAAAAGCAAATGAGGGAAGACAGTCCAGTGCCAATCAGCTTGGAGTGAAGAGGAGCAGAAAGCAGTGTTGTCAGCACTTTGTGAAAAACACCAGAAACTTTGAGCAGTCCAGGGTTTTCCCTTTAGAGGTTGATCAAGAGGCCTTCTTCACACTATTGGTTTAGCTTTTCTACTGTCTTGCCCTCCTCCATCTCCTCAACAGTCTTTGAATCAAAGTTGTGTGGGGGAAGGGTAGCCCTCAGTCACTGGCAGATTAATCTGCATCCTCTCTGACTGTATACTTCACCCTTCTGAAGGAACCAGCTTCCTCCTACTTTTCGACTTCATTTTTTGTTATGATTCTGTGTATCATTTTATACAGTTAATTAGTGACAGACAAATGTCATTTATCTCTACAGCAGCTTTAGAGAACATTATTTTTTCATACTAGACTGTTGTATCTTCATTGGGGATGAGCAGACTATTACTTCACTAGAAATCTCAGTGACTTCATTTACACCACCAGTACAGCAGCCCCACTGACAGCACAGCCGCCTCCTTGCTCTCAGCAAGGCAGTTTTTAGAATGAATGAGGACCCTTTGATCTCCAGCATCTCACCCTTGGTAAAACAGCAATGTCACCGAAACTAGCAGGATGAGGTTTTGAGCTTTTGTTGTAGTGTTAAGCAGGCCATTGTTTCACATTTCCTACTTTGTTCCTTTAAAAATTCCATTTGATCTCACTCCACTGCTCGTAGTCCAGAAATAAAGCAATTCCTTGGGGCATGAATGCTATTCAGACAGAATAATACCAATATTTGTCTGCTTTCCCTCCCTGGTATCCAGCATCATTGCCAACTCATTTTTTTCTTCAAAGAGGAAAGAACCCATTTCTGGAATTCAGATTCTCCCGACTTCTTGGAAACAGGGAGTATCAAGTGTTCTGAGTAACATTTCCCTTTGAAACCTTCTTAAAATAGTCTTTAAAATATCTGCCACTTGTGAAAGATTTCAGTTCCCTGGAGATCCAGTTCTGCTGGCACTGATGGCATCTGCCAGCAGAAACTCTGGTTCTGCAATCTCTTCTGTGAGCTGCATTGCCCTTGGCTTGAGAAGGAAAGCTGTGTGGAGTAGATCCAAACCCATCCACGAGTGTCTTTTGCTGAGCTTTTCTCAGGCTGTGCCCCGCATTCTGGCAGAGCTGATGCTTCTCTGACAGGGGTTGAACTACACCAGTGAGTGGGGTCATCGCTCACAAAGCAGGGAGAGGGCACTCCTCGAAAATACTGGGTATGGAAAAAGACAAGTATTTGATAGTTTTCTTATGGAACCAGTCCTCCCAAGAAAACGACTATAAATCAAAATGCAAAGCTCTCTCACGTTACCAGAGAGAGGTAAAAGGCTCATAATTCTTGCAGAACAAATCACATGCAAGTGAGTCATTCATAATTACTTTATAAAAATAGTGGATAAACGCTGTCTTATTCTGTACCTGATTAAGCACATGTATAACTTTAGTCAAAGGAACTTGTGAGCATAAAGTTGTAGGAATAAGGCTTGGGAAGACCTGCATCTTGTGGAAAGTATGAAACCCAGAGCCAAATATGTCTCTGGGAGATGCAGTTCTCTTTTAACAATTGTATGTGCTGCAGGCAGGTTTGCTCTGTGCAGAGAAAGAGCTCGTGCTGGCCTCTCTGTAAGTAAAAGTGGCTCCCAAATAAGCAAAGGCAAGGATTTAATCTCTAAAAATGATTTTCTCCATCCATTTATTGTTTGTCTACCTGGGTACTAGATGTGGAGGCTGGGTCAGCTGTGTCTTCTCTTTGACTAGTTACATCTTTGCACATAGTACTCTTTTCTCTCTGCAGTGAAGGTATCAGCTAAACTCTAAATACAAAATGAAACCAAGCCAAGCACTTGAATATGATGCATTGGAAGGGGAAAACCTGTGCCATGCTCAGGTTTCACAATCTCATATTTTTAAGGTAAGTGCTATCAGTCTTCTGCCAGGGCAGTTCACCATCTCTAAAGCCCAGTGCAAGGAATAATTTTCTTTTACACACACAGGTGTAAAAATCAACATGAGGACATGATTTTTGGCTTGACAAATAGTTTCTTTGAGAGGTATTGCCTGAGAGCACCAAGCAGTTTTCAGGCCATCCACCTACAGCTCTGCCCGTGACAGCTGAGCAAATTCAGCACTCCCCCAATCAATATTTCAAGAGGTTGCATGTGAAAAGAGACCCTGAGAAAGCTCTTGCAAAATGGAGCACAGGTTGTTAACATGGAAGTTTAACAAGTCCATAGACACAGGCCTGATGGGGGCTGCCTCTCAGCCCTGCCTTGGGGAAGGCAGAATAGTCTTGTATTGCCCACGTCTCATTCACTTGATGGGTTACTCCCTCCAGGCACCTGCAGGTGGAGTTCTGCCTGATGCTTTTATGCACACCAGTCCCACTGGTTGTTGGGATCTCTGCTGGTATCCAAACTTAGATGGTATATTTATATTTGGATGGTAGGAAGAAGTTCTTTACTTTGAGGATGGTGGAACACTGGAATGGGTTGCCCAGGGAGGTGGGGGAGGCTCCATAGAAATCATAGAAACATAGATATGTCTGGGTTGGAAGGGACCTCTAAAGAACATCTAGTCCAACCCCCCTGCCAGAGCAGGGCCATACTCAACTGAAGCAGGTTGCCCAGAGCCTCATCAAGCCCCACCTTGAATGGGGCCTCAACTACCTCCCTGGGCAACCTGTTCCAGTGTTCCACCACCCTCAGGGTAAAGAACTTCTTCCTTACATCTAAAGAAGAATGTCTCTGAAGACACTCAAGGTCAGGCTTGATGAGGTTCTGAGCAACCTGATCTAGTTGAGGATGTCCCTGCTCACTGCAGGGGGGTTGGACTATGTGACTTTTAAAGGTCCTTTCCAACCCAGGGCATTCTATGACTCTGTGTCCACATGCAGGTGCCTCCTGCAAGAGTGGCTGCTCAGCTCCTCTTGTTGGCAATAGAGATCTCCTCAGGGGAGTCTGAGGACTGTCCAGCACACCCTAAAAGAGATGTCTACATCTGGTCAGTGCAACTGAGGCTGAGACCTGTATGAAAACACCTAAGTTTAGGTATGCTAATCTGTGAGGTATGTCCTGGCTGTGGTGGCACTGATAGAGGACATTCTGCTGCTGTTGCTCATCCTGCTTCCAATGCAGGGGCACCAGGGCTGTCCTGTACCACAAGAGCTGGTGCAGGTCTGTGTCCTGCCAGAGGGAAGGAGATATTTGAGCAATATGTACTCCTGTGCTGCTGGTGTCTTCCACCCCAAAATGTCCCTGACTACTTCTCCAACATAATTTTGGACATCAAGAGGATACTCAAAGTTATTTCTTACAAGTAGTCAGGCAGAGCAGTGCAGATGTCTTTTGGTCTTAGGATCAGAAGCAAATGGTAAGTGAATGCAATACTCACTCAAAATACCAGGGGTGCAAACATTTAAGGGCATTAAACTTATTTTCCTGTCAATCTTTTGCTCAAGAACATTAGGCCCAGGGCTAGCTCACCTAGCTCTTGGGGATATCCGGAATGAGTGAACCTAGTAGGGCAAATCTTTTTATTAAGTAAAACCAAACTGCTTTTCCAGGCCTGGTGAGTGTATTTAGGACCATGACAGTTCTGGTACCAGGCAGAAATTCAAGTTCCGTGCATGCCACCAGTACTGTCATTACATGGTCTCACTAGTCTTCTGCCTGTCCTAAGAAAATGTGGCCAATCCCCCTCTGCTCTGTGGCTCAGAAGCTGCTCTGGCAGCTCCTCTTGGGGTATCAGACTCGTGGGGACTAATTGGAGGAGTAATTAACTGTCTTTTCTGCCAAGACAAGTGCTTGGCTGTCCTGCTCTGAGTGGGAGCAGCACTGAGTGTGTGCAGTGCTCTCCCTCCCCAGCTCAGCTCTTCCCACCCCCTG
>JANHGN010006009.1:0-62939 GCA_024605025.1 Megaceryle maxima
CAGCCTGAACTGCCTGTTTAGTCTCCATATTTTATTTTTAATAGTTTACCTTTTCCACTATGCTAAAGTTCTACCCTCTTCTTCCTCATCTCCATGTTGCAGGTTAAACTAATGCTCATGTTTACAAACTAGCATTCGCTCCTACATCTGATTCCCATTTACCTCCCTTCTCTTTATTAGCAATAGCTTGCAAGACAGACTCAATCAAATCCATTGATCTGACTGAATACACTAAAAATACTGACAAAAAAACAAAAACACCCCACAACATTACAGAAAGACCCCTTCTTGTTCACTAATTACCTCTGACAGTCCAGGCATAATGTTGTCATGCAAGCAGGGCAATTCAAAACAGCATCACTGTTTGGAACAGCAGCAGGTTTTGTCTGCTGCTGCTGCGGCCATGCTCTTCTTTGATTACGATACCTACCAAGTTGAGAAAGGAGGGAGGAGAGACAAAAAGTGAAATTATGTGCCATTGCTGTCAGGAACATCAATTCAACTGCCAAACCCTCTTTATATTAAAATACACCAATTAATATTTGTCTCTTTCTGGACACTGTTTTCAGTAAATTAAAGCACATAGATAAATAAAACAGATACTAGTATCTTTTCAATTACTTTGTACAGAGAATTTTCATTTGGTGAGACGAATACATCTGGCATGAGAATTTGTACCTAATAACCCTTTCCTCTCATGAGGCGGGTATCTCAAGTGCCATCTCTGTAGGCAAAATACATCAATATCATCCTTTTGAACAAATTTATATGGGGAGTTTTACTTCTGCTGCAACAATCAATTTTCTACTTTATCCTTTAAAAAAAAAAAAAAAAAAAAATCCCAGTAAGGCAGCTTTGTGCTGTTCCTATTTTATCTAAAGATTTTGTAGCTTGTTCAATTCAAAGTTTTCCAAAACTAGAAATAGAATATTTAACAGGAACAGACTATATTTTAGCAATCAAATGATCTCACAACCTTCTCATCCACAGCAGTTATTTAGATGAGATCTACAGATAAAACTGGCCTACAGATCTAGAAAGCCTTGATTTAAAAAAAAAGCTATTTGCAAGTTTCACAACTGCATAATTTCAAAGACCCAGCTTCCACTACATATACATAAAAATTTTACAGGCTTTAAAGCTTGATATGCTGTAAATTCGAAGTAAGAAATATTTTCACTGAATAGATTTGACAGCATAAGATTTTTTCACTATATTCACTTTTTTTTTTTTTTTTTTAGTTTATGTTAAGCATCCTACAGTCCAAATATTTATAGTCTCTTACCCCCTCCTCTGTGAGTCTACCCACTCTTGGTCTCTATTGTCTTCTTCTGGGTCATACAGCAGTTCATCATTGGAAAGAATCCGACGTTGTTGATGTTTTCTGTTTTTCCAGGCATCCCGTGTAACTGGAAAGATTTGTGCAAGCTCACATTACATCCATCAGACATATGATGGGTCTCAAATAATCAAAATACCCATTTTTCAGTTTTTCTTTTCCACACACAGTAAATCTAAACTAAACAAAAAAGGTTTAGGTCATCTCTTCTCCAGATGCACCACTCTGAAGCATTAATATACCTTACATACATTGGGATACCTTATAAAGTTTCAAGAACTACACTGAGATGATACAATATGATGATAATATACAATATAATGATAATTCCCCCCAAAAGGCCACTTTAGGAACAGCCCCTTGACCCCCAGAGCATTCTACAGGATTTGAGAGAGAATGCTACTGTAAAGATGTCCTCCTCTCCTTAGCCATGTACCTGTTTTATCTTCATCCTCTGAATCAGAATCAAAATAAATGTCATCATAGTATTTTGAAGTGGTGGCAGGTCCAGTCTGCCCAGTACTTGAGGAAGTCCCTGTGTGTAAAATTAGAGATTAAGTGGCAAGAACACCCCACCAAAAGGACAGCAAGTACACAGCCCAGAACACACCTTTGTTTCAAGTTAGTCTATCCAAGAGTGCTTTGCTTTATTCGGGTGTGTTAAATAACAGCTCTCTCAATTTGTTCCCGCATCCTGACCATCCACATCTCTTCTGTTACTTTATTTACAGGTGTTCTCTCAGAGCAAAGCTGCTCAGGTGACAGATCACTGGAATAGGCTGCCCAGAGAGGTGGAGAAGGCCCCATCCCAGTAACATTTAAGGCCAAGCTTGATGATGCTCTGAGCAGCCTGACCTAGTTAGAGATGTCCCTGCTTATTGCAGCGGGGTTGGACTACATGACCTTTAGAGGTGCCTTCTAACCAAATACATTCTATGATGTAGCAATATTTATACCACCACATCTTAATTGCACAACCAAAACCTAAAGATCAGCTTTGCCCACAAACACAGATACAACTCATAAACATGCTGAATGCTGGGTGAAGTTCCTACATTGAAGTGAATACTCAAAGTGAATACCAAACTCATTCTCCGGGAAATCAAGGAGACATCACTGAGTGTTTTTAAATAGGTCAAAAGAGCACATGCTCTTCAAATGCTAAAGCACTCTCTCTCTTGCATCCATAGTACATGAACTCCAGAACACACCTATGTTTAATGCAGTTTAACTATTTGATATAACTATTATAAGCAGGTAAGGGAGTAAGGGATTTAATATTTTTCCTGACTTTTTCTTCCAACTGATTTGGGATTTCAGTCTACCATATGCTATTCTTTTCTTCAAGGGCTCCAAATCTTCATAGCCACCCAGAGTCACTAGACAAAGTACAAGAGCCCACAACCTGCTCAAAAGACTTCTAAACACATGTGAAAGAAAAACTTAAAGAGATATAGAAAAAAAAGAGGACTGATCCAACAAAGAGAAATCATATTAAAAGCAGGAAATGAGAAGTTCAGAAACACCAAAATCAAAGTCTTAAAAAAGATGAAACAGAGGCATTTACTGAAGCAGCACCCAGCGACCACTGCTGCAGAAGCAATCCTACATTTTAAGATTTTCTGTAGGCTTCAAACAGCACTCAACTGTCACCACACACCTCTCATCAGAGTAATACACTGACTTCACGTCTTAAGTGGACACCACATAACTCACAATTTCATATGTTAGCAGCTGTTAAATACAATTTACCCATCTCTGGAGATTTCCATTTGCCTTCCATAGTCCTCATGGTGGTAATCAGTTCTGCTTCCATCTCCTTTTGGAATTCATCGTCACTGGAAGACTCACTCTCCCCAGTCAGGCACTCCCGTATCAGCTTCCGTTTCTGGTCAGGAGTGCCATGTAAAAGCACATCCACCTCATCTTCTGAGCTACGGATATTTAAGCATTACATACCTAATTACGATAACCAGCTTAAAACACTGACAAGAGTCATTTGGAGAACAAACATCTGAGTTGTGTGGAAGCACTAGGAAGCACTTACCCGTTTATTTATGGGAAATGTACTTATTAAAATGTTGTATTAGTTTGGCGGTGTTAAAACTCTGGTTTTAACGCAAAGGAACTTCAGCTGACCCGCTGCAGCCCGCCACGACGCCTCTGCAGCTCTGGCCAGCGAGGCTCCGCGCAGGAGCAGGGGTCTGCTCACACACGGGCACGTGTAGGGTCAGCAACGTAACGACGCCAATCCAACAAGAAAACCGCGGCGCCTGTAGCGATGCCATCCCGCCCCGCAGCCCTCCGGCAGGTATCTCGCGGCGCGGCGCGTCATCCCCGCCACACAATCCAGGGCCCCGCTGCCCGCGGCACCCAGGCTCCCCCCCCGGGCCTGCTGCCCCACTAGGCCCCACGGAGCACCCCTAGGCCCCGAGAAGGGGATACCAGGCGTCAGCGGGGAGCGGCGGCGGCCCGCTGCCACCGGAACAGATCCCCCCGGCCTGCCCACGGCAGTGACAAGCCGCCCACGGCCCGTCCGCGGCAGGGGCTCTGCAGCACCTGCTGAGCGCTCGCTCCTCGTCGCTGGGCTCCTCCACCACATACGGGTCGTCCTCCTCCCGCAAGCTGCTCATGGCGGCGGCCCGGGCCTGGCCACTTCCGGTCGTGGCCACTTCCGGTCGTGCCGCCGGCTTCCGGCGGCTGGGCCCCTCCCCTGCCGTGCCTTCACCCCGGCTCAGCCCGCAGCCTGGGCCCCGGGGCCTCCTCCCCCCCTACACCTCCGTCAGAGCCGCCGCCTCCCGCCGGTGCCGCGGTGGGTACCGGCCGCCAGGGCTCTTCGTTTTTCCCTCGGAGCTGCAAGTCCTCAAGTCACGTTTTACGTGTTTTCCTAGAGTGTTACCCCCCCCAGCCGGGGTTGGAGCTGTAAGAGACACACCCGATACCAAGAGGCTTGAAAAAAATTTAATGAGCTAATAACACTGAACAGCGAGGACTAATCTAAAAACTGTTCCCACAGCCTACTTAAAATATTTACAATTTTGTTAACTGTATATACATTGTAGTCTTTGTCCCTTATAGTCTATTTATAGATGAGTTCCTTAGGAATTATACCTGTTATATGTGGAAGATGAACAGCACAGTATTATTATAGTAGCCACTGCTGTAAAGTATTACGTACGCTGGATGAGGGCTAACAGCCATTGGGCACTGGCAATCAAAATCTGAGGCTATGCCTGTGCAATAACGCACAATGTAAACAGCGTGTTGAGCTAACAAACGTCTCTCTGCCTTTCAGATGTTCCAATGTGCAAGGCAGCAGGGTAAGGATCCTACACTGTGCAATTCACTCTACTTGAGGGAAAAGAGAAGGGGAAAAAACAAACGACAACAAAACAAAAACAAACAAAAAACCCCAAACCCAAACAAAACAACACAAACAAACCACCACCCCAACAAACCCAAAACAAACAGAACAAACCACACACCTCTGTGTGGTGGTAGAGGGAGTCTGTAATCACAGAGACACTGAGTTACAGTAATGTGCATCTCTCAACATCCCATTCACCCCAAATTCTGCTGCTCCACTGAAGGTCTACAAACAGGTACGTAGTAGCAATCCCACTGTGAAGAGCAATTCATCAAGCGAAACCTAATTTTATGACATCCTGAAATCACAGAACGGAACAGCACCTCTTGGAAAAGTTTCATGGTTCAAGTAACAGAGACAAAGCAATACAACAAATAAAACTGGATTTATAGCTGTAAGTTTTAGTCCAGTTACGAGATCCTTTTTAGGCATTCCCTTATTGAGGATACCTTTTCATTTTCTGAAGCCAAGCTTCTTGCCCGTAGCAAAGAGGGGCAGTACTACCTTTCATTGGTATTTTATGCACTGTCTCGACTCCCTTCTGCTACTTTATTTCCCCTTTCTGGAAAGAAACCCAAGAAGTTCTTTGAAAAGCATTTCTGCCAAAGAAATTGCAGAGTCAGCCACCAAGCTGAAAACAATTTAAGTACACTGGACAGGAAAAAGTCACAGACAACCCAGACAGGCAAACAAATAAACCTGAGAATGCAAGTGAAAAATTACTGGGTGACTATTTAGTGTCAGACCAATCCAATACTCACTCAATGGTTTTGGAGGAGGAATAGAGAAAAAGCTAATTAAATTAATCTGATTTACTAGAAAATATTAAGCTTACAGATGATACAATGTCTGCATAATTTTAGAAAAAATCATCGATTCCATGGTTTATTTTACAATAATTGGATTAGTCTACAAGTTAAGGCAAACATACTAATGCATCTGCTTTTCTTTTTAAATCATAGTTATAAAGGTTACACAAAGTTCTCAAAAAATTCTAAGAAATGTTCACAATTGAAAAAAAAAAAGATTAAGTTTCTTGATATCAGTACATGGAAAAAAAAAACCTAAGACAGTGTATACAATGCCATTATAGTAACAATATTGAAATATCTAATGGTAATATTTAGGCCATCTGAACAATGTGCTTCAAATGGTGAACTTCAGAAATTACTTACAAAGGTAAATAAGATTGATAGCTGTATCATAGTATTCATAACATGAATGTAATTATATTGGCTATTTTCACAAAAACAGAGCATTTGGTTTCTGAACAATGAAAGCATATAATGATTAAATAAACATGAATATGTATGTATAACAAGTATGCTGTTGTGTCATATAGTCTGGAGCTACTTTAAGGTGTTTGTTTTAATTCTTTCAAAAGAAGCAGCTTGCTTATGTGCACTTTGTCAAATGTTTTCTCCAGGGAACTGTAAATGCCTATTTAAAGTCATGAAAACAAAATCCAGAAGGGCAGCCCTTGATAGTGGGAGGACGGAGCGTAGCTTATGTGTCACCATTTAACACTGCCAGGCAGCTCTGCAGCAGCTGTAAATTACCCTGTAAAAACAAAGAAAGATATGACCACATTTCCCTACTTTCTTTTACACTTGTGGCAAAAAGATGGGTTTTTAAATAGCAATGACACCACCAAAGGAGGACAGGTATTAATCTTATGCAGAAATATTTATGTAGCTTTTATGGTAAAAGGTTTTTGAATGTAGGACCACTGCATCATGGAACTACATTGGAACCAGCTTGCAATTAGAAAAAATAGCATTTAGTGCCCTTTCCACATTCCTTCATCTGTTTCTTACTAACTATTTAGTCTGGCCACAGCTACTCACTGCAGAGCACTGTCTTAGCAATTAAGCTCCAAGTTACAAAGTTTTCATGCTTTACATAGTATTGCCATTACTCTGTCATGGAATATTATTCCCGAAGCAGGAGTATTCATGTATTATACTGAATACTGAATTCCAGCACTCAGTACCTCCTCATTATAGCACCATCTAAACCTAACTCTATTCTACAACAGGCCTTGTTTGAAAGGCAACAGGCTGATTTACATGCTTAGACAGGTGATTCAGCCAAAGTTCAGTTTAGTTACTAGAGCTGGAGCTACAGAAGTGATTATCTGAAGCTTTATCTCTAAGGCCAAATTCTGCCCTTCTTTTCAAACACCTGTAGGTCAGGTGTTTACATCTTACTTAAAGTATTCTGGACCGGTAGGTCCAGGAAAACATACAGGTTGACTTTCAGATTTCTGAATAAATTTACAGAACTGACACTTAAAAAGATACCCCTGTGTATTAAGCAATTGTGATGGACAGGTAAGCCATGATTTGCTTTCAAAAAAACCCCCAAAACAAAGCAAACAAACAACAACAAAACCCACAAACAAATGTAAAAAAGCTCTCAAAAAACAAACAAACAAAAACCCAACAAAAACCCCCACAACCCACAAAACCACAACACAAAAAACCACAAGCAAACAAACAAAAACAGTAAAAAAAAAACCCACAAACATAAATACCTCAACCTGGTATTCACACTGGATTGTACATTCATTTATGTTTAGATCACTTTAAACTACTGGCTATTCACTATTAAATAGCTGTACTAGATTTGTTCCCAAATCTGAAATCTCTGAGTAAGAAAGAATGTTAAGTTGTTGACAGTGTTAGGAGTAATTCCTACGAGAAAAATATGATCAAATGCTCTGAATGCCCAGTTACACGTGGGAGAAACTGCTTCCTTTGAAAAAAACTTTTGGATCCTAAAATAAACCTGTAAAGAAGACTTCAAAAAAACCCAAAAAACGTGACTAAACAGTACCAGTAGCTTTGATATGCATGTCCTTGATAAAAAGTTCACACAAGTACTAAAGAATTTGTAATTCTTACTTGTTCAGTTGAAATCATTCCAAGTGACCTGTAGTAACCAGGCAAAAGGACACTCATCCTTCAGCTCCAAAAGGTAAGAAATCTTATCTCTGTCCCACACTGAGGTTCTTATAATCCATCTTAAGCAATTAACTAAATTAAAGGCTTCAACATAGGAGATTCCCAGTTGTGTTTACTGCATCCCTTTCAGTCTTCTCCAGAAGAGAACAATTTCAGTTGCAGCTACAACAGCTTTTTGTCCTTTTATGCCTATGCTGGCAGTGGACAGTCACGAGCTGCCTAAAAGGCTTGCAATTTGGTGATATGAACAAGTTCAATGTACACAAGATACAGGGGAACTCGGTGGCCTGTCTTTTCAGTGTACAAGATTCATAAATCTAAGGTCTCTGTTACTGAACAGCTGATTATTAGCTGTAATGAAGTAAGGAATGAAAAGGAGTACTTCAGTCTGAAGTATAATTGTGCACTACACCTGTAACAAATCATTGACAGTGATATTTTGTCCATCTCTTTACAGCCCATCGGCAGCATAAAATATACTGGCTATTCACAGGCCACTATCTATCAATCTAAAGAAAAGATGGTACCAAGACTCAAATTTGCACATCAATCATTTCCAGACTCAGCCAGACAGTCTACTGGAATTTTCCAATACGCAATTCATTCATTTTCATTAGATCCATTTTACAAAGTTCACAAGAACAATCTTATTTAAATTGCAATAAATCAAGGACAACAGAGGCTGTGAGCCATTACTTTTTCTGGCTACAACATCTGACATACTTGACTTACATCAACATAGCTCAAGGAAGTCCTATAAATTCAGATTCTGAAAAGTGTTTCTTGCCAAGCTGGATTCCTAAACTTTAGCTATTACAGTTACTGGCAGAGCCATGATGACAGAAACATCCTTTTCAGGAAGGAAAGAATTACTGACAATGCATGTAACCAAATCCCTTAACACTGGATTTTGCTTACTCCCTTCTCCCGTCACTTCCAAACATCTGTTGCTAGCAATGCAACAAATTATTTTTTCACAAAAACCCACAGAGTCAGTATCATATACATTAGTATTTGTGGAAAGAGGTGTTTAGATTTTGTAATTATTTTTTTATTTTAAGGAAGTGGCTATCCAGTTACAATTTTTACATCAAAAGACTCTAAAAGTATAGCCAAAGCTATAAATGCCTTCAGTATGTGATTATAAGCTTAGCAGTTTCACCAGCTATCATACATCCTTTCTTAAACATGAAGTCCAACAATAAGAACACCTCAAAATCCAACCATTTAAAACTCTGTATAGGTTTAAATGCAGCTTTTGCACTAAATACCCAAACACTTAATCAGGTCTTTTGTTAGCTATAACTGCATGAAGTCATGAAGAAACAGAGCTAGCAAAATAGAAGTTAAACACTACTTAAAGGGGCAGTCAGACAGAATGGCCATAGAAAAAGAGATGTTAATCTATTTAGTATAGGTCGGAGACCAAGCAGAACCTAAAGCTGCAGTCTGACAGCTGTTTTCAGTAAAATTTTGGGTACATGCTGCTGCTAGGAAGGCAGCTCTCTTATTTCCCAGCCCCTCCCAGCCAAAACTGTGTTTTCACACAAGGGATGCTGTGAAAACAAGACTGAAAGTAAAGCTTAGCAAAAACGAGAACACATTTTAGCCCTATCTTACTACACAGCTGCACACATAATAGTGCCAACATAAGGGAAAGGCACAGACTCATGCATCATCATCCTTCCTGGCAGCAGTCTGCACTTCCATCAACTTAAAGCAATCTCACCACACAGTCTGAATTTTAGCTTTTTCAAAACTCCTGAGCTGAAATCAGGAAAGGATATAATTATATTAGCAGACTAAAACAGGATTTTTGTAAGGAAGTAGTATAATCATAACTGGGTAGAGAGGGTGCACTTAGTATTAGGTACAGTCTCCCTGTTTTACTAAAAGTTTGATTTCCCTCTCAACCTCCAGGCTTCTAGAAACACACACAGATACAGTTTAGGAAATGTGAACTGTGTCTCAGAACCTTCTCACAATACTTGGTCATTTGACTTGAGTGCAGTCATCTCTGCGTTTTGGGATTTTGTGGGGATTTTTCCCACTCAGAAGAAATAACTTTTAACAGTATGTCACGCAGCAGCCTTCACTGAGGAGAACTGCTCCCAAAGGCAGTCTCTCAGGTAAGTTCTGGCACCCACTGCTGCATTGGATTTCACATCCAGGCTTTCTATTACAGACAACTCCAAACCTTGAAGACACATGGCTATACTGATTGATCTGCATGACATCTAGTCTGGAAGTACTTGTTCCAGAAAACAAAACAAAACAAAACAAAACAAACAAACAAAACTAAAACAAACACACACACACACCCCAACCACAACAAACCACCACAAAAAAAACCCCAAAACCAAACCCAGAAAACCTGAAGCAAAGCCTGCAGCAGTGTTATCTGTTGCCCCCAGCCCCTACTCCCCAGTTAGCCCCCTCCCCAGAAAAAGTACATAGCTTGAGTAACAGGTCACTTTGCAAAGTTTGGGAGTGTTGTGCTCCACATGCCATTGAAAAGGCAAGCAATTTCCAGTTTAGGGCTGCTAAAAACTTCACCTGTCTCCAGGAGCTGCAAAAGCATGAAGACAGGGACTGCTGCAGCATCAGGCATAGTATTTTGTCCAAAACCTTAAAGCAGGGGACTTTTGATCAGACTTCATTTATTTACTGCCTGCACAAAAAAGTAGCTTTCTTTTTGCTTCTACCAGCCCTCTTATGGCTCTACTGCAAGAGAAATTAGGTACTTACAAACATCCCAGCTTAGCCCAGCCAAAACCAGGGCTATTTAGCCTCCCTAAAATGGAAGCATTGTTCATGATTTCCATTGTGTCAAGTACAAAAATGTCCTCTCTGGGACAAGGAGAAAATTTCACATTTCCCTAACATTCTTCTTCACACATCAAGGCACAAAGCTATCTCAAAAAAACAAACAAAAAAAAAACCCCAACCCAAAACAGCCAAACCCAAGTCTTTTCATAACATCTTTCTTACTTTTATGGAACTACCTCAGAAAGTCTCCACCAAAGCATTTTACCCTTCAATACTCTGTACAGACTAATGAAAACCTATCTATCAGACTATCCTCAAATCTGCTCGTTATAGGATTAATATGAAAACTTCCCATTATATGAAACTGACAAGTAAGATCTACTGCACTTGTAAAATTTGTCATGATCCGACTCAAAATCTGCAGAAGTGAAAGCACAGCAAGCAAACCAATCCACATGTAGTAGCTTGTTTTGAATAAATATGAAATACAGGCTTTGAAAATAACATAACTTTCAAACCTAGTGAGGAACAAAATAACCTTTCATGCAACAAGTCCCAACTCTTGTTAGCATTCCAAGAACTATCACCCTTAATCAAAATGACCTTTTCTATTCTGAAACTTTAAATACTCAAAACTGTCTAGTGAATCAGACAGTGCTAGATCAAACGGGTCAGCAAAAAAAAAAAAAAAAAAAAAAAAAAAAAAATTCACCTTCAAAAACAGGACTATAGTTCAAAGCTGCTATTACAGCCTCATGCTCCTTGTTAGTAAATTTACTAAGACAAAGTAAGTCACAGACTGAGACAGACTATCTGAAGAACTACATCTTAAACACAAGCTATGTTGATAAATGAACTTCTAGAAAGATTCAAGCTCTCCCAGGTAAACTGAGCACACCAAAAAGCACATATTAAATAAGATGAAAGCTACAGGAATCAAGCCTTTCCCTCTCTGCCTTCTGCAGCTATTAGCTGTCAAAATTAATGAGATTTTCACAACAAGATTTTGACTTGCACAGAGAGTTAGTATAAGTGATGCTTTAAGAACACAGATGCTTTAAGAACACATAAGATACATTTTTAAGCATTCCACTGCGAGGTATGCAGGGACTTCAGCAAGGGTTAATCAGAAGAGATGACAAAGAGCCAATGAAGCAGGACAGAAAGAAGTGCTGTGGATTCCCTTATTAAAGCACAATAGAACAAATCAATAAAAACTGTTGCAAATACAATTGTTAGCACTATTAATTTCACTAAAACCTGTGACCAGTACATTCATGATCAAACATGGGGATTTCTGGGAGACTTAGGGCTCAATATAGAAAGCTATTAAGCACAGAAGTCGGATGGCTGAATAGTGTCAAGGTAAGTGGTAAGGCTTTAGGGGAAATACAGCTGAAATTTTAATCCAGCACATTTAAGTAAGCAGCACTGTTCATCTGAAAAAGAAGTCGAGTATTCCACACCTTACTGATTACTTTACCAGCTAAATATTTCATCAAGCTGAACTTATACCTACAAAGATTTAGAAATCAATCAATCAATCAATCCATCCCCCAACAGCCCTTTTCACAGTGCATTAGTTCTAAAAACAATGGGTTTGGCAGAATGAAACCATCAACGCTATTGAAAAAAGTGTAAAGCAGCAACAAGCGAACTCAATTACACTACGCACCTCTAAACTAGTCCTTTCAACAGATATATTCTGAGCTAACTCAAAGCTTGGGAGTCAACGCACATTAAGATTTGTGATGAGAATGAGAAATGATAAAGAGCTGGCCTCCTGATAAAAGACTGTTGAAGTAAAAGACCACTGTACTTGTTTGTGAAATCAGAGCAGCTAACCCAATTTAATAATAACAATTTCATATGGATTAGAAGAATCAAATACATGGTGAAATTTAAGGATAGTACAGGCCCCTTAAATGTTTGTGGGTTTTTTTATTCCTGCAAAAAATTATTTTACTGAAAATGTTATTTGCCACATTCCTCTTCTGTTACCACTTCAGAGTTTAAAGGCAACAATGTTCAAAAAGCATACTCAGAGTAAACTGACCTAACTTCAGACAGGCCTGTGGGATCTCACACTAAGAGTTAGCCTATCTTTTAGGTCAAATGCCCATCATCCTGATAACAGGAGAAACAACTTCCCATCTCTCAGTAAAATGGTGAGATGAGGTTTTAAAAATAGGCAGGTATTCAAACTCTGCAGCTATAAAATATCAAACAGCCAAAATTGTCTTCAAGGAGATGAGTTTTCCGAAGGCACGTAATGTATACCAGTCCCTCAGAGATATTTTACCTATACTTTTGGTTTTCCCCTCTATTATTCAATAAAGTTAACTTTTCTGGATGATGCTTACCTTCAAATTCCCCTTCCTAAGTGTGAAGTGCATATCATAACAAATTTAGCCATTTTAGTTATTCAAGCATATAACATTTATAATTAGTTGAAATACAGGCCAAAAAGGATCATGATTACCTTAGCATGCTTTAATTCCAGTTCTGCTAGTTCCACCAGATTTTTTCTAAATGCTGCAACTCTTCTTGTCTTAAAGTCTATCAGCTCTATAGAAAACAAAAATGGATAATTAACAGCATTATTGCTAATACCCTCAACTGTTAACAGACTCTCTTTCAGGATGGAAGATGTAAAGAGTGAGAGAAGGCAACAGGAAAAATCTCAAGTTTGATCTCACCACTTTCCACACTCAAAGTTAACTGCTACACTGTTGGACGAGAGCAAACCATCACCGAGTTCCTCTAGCTCTGAGTGTCCAAGGGAAAACACAATTTTAACTTTCTAAAATAAGTAAATATGCTTCAGATGTATTAGCTCTGCTTATGAAATGGAAAAAAAACCTGTTCTCAGTAATATCCTAAAATCTGTTAATTTTCAATTCGTAATGTAGGATCAGACACCACCTGCATACCTTGTTTTGCTGATTCAGAAATCTTCTCAAATTTCTGACAGCATATTTGCTGAGTAGTTTCAGCTTGCAACACATCTTTATTTTTTGCTCTTGCTTTATCCAATGCCTTATTAGCATTTTCATAATCCACTAGTGATCTAGATCTTCTATATAGAAGATCCTGGAAAAAACAAACAAAACACACACACAAAAAACAACAACAAACAACATGAAGGATATATAGCGTTTACAAGAATCTAAGCAAGGATTTTAGTATATACCAAGCAATAAATAATAAGTAAACCCACTGATTAGTTTTTGTCTTTCTTCTTGTATTTCAGTTCTTCCTAAATTATTTGTCTTCACTTTACTTTTTCCCCTGCAAGTCACAGGAACGTCCATACCAGATCAGACATGCAATTTAATATTGTTTGGTCTGCAACTTGTCTGACTGAGGCTAGCAACAGATGGCCTAGCTGATACTCCAGAAAGCCTAAGAAGGGGTAACCAAGGGAAGTTTCACAGCTTCTTAGATTAGAAACAAAATAAATTTATATTACATATTTGAAATACACACAGGAGCCCAAGAAACAGCAACACTTTTTATGTGACAGTTATTGTTGTGATGATCTAACTACAGAAATTTTCTGTCAAATGCTTCCTCACCCTGTCATGTTACTTGGTCATCTTACATCAAACACCACTAAGAATGAAATTTTCTGTAGGTACAGAATATCAAATTTGGGCCATGTGTTTCTGTATCAGCCTTTGCAGATCACCTGGAATATTCAATTTTAATATATAAAAAAATTTAAAAATAGAATTGCTTGTGATCTACAAGTAGCAAACACATGAACAATTTACCAACAAGCCTTCCACTGCTTTTAATTATACTGCACAATTTGGCCTTGATAAGTGGATCACACAGTTTCAAACTATCAGTCCCACAGTTGGCAACTGTATTGTTATTCCTTATATAGAACAGAGATCCATGTTTTACAGTTGAGGGAGAAATTGCTGGCTAGAGGTGGCAGCATTTGAAGTTATCTACCACATATTTCTCAAGATGATCCCTTCTCTCTCTCTTTTTTTTATTTTTTATTTTTAAATTCCTCTTAAGATTAAAACACAGAACAAAAACCCCATAAATTCACCTTAGCAGCTTGAGATTCCCTTAGGTAGTACTTCAGAAGATCAGAAAGTTTAAGATCTTCATCAGCAGATACACGGGCCTCTATTTTCTGGAAAAAGAGTAAGTAAAAGCATCAATTTAAAAACATCCAGACTTTGTAGATTCACTTGTATGATGTAAATACAACAGAAAATATACAACAGCAATTGGTAGATTGTATTTTTCAAAAACTAAGATCATGCATTTGTGACAGAATACTTAAAGAGACATGAGAAGCATCATTAGGATTCTGGATTAAAAGGTAAGCAATAACCCGCTGTGCAAGCAGTAATAAAATCTAGTTTTCTATTTTAAACAATGCTTTCTTCCAAATTTCAATCATATGTATCATATACTAGAAAACCAGCAGAGAAACAAAAACTTATCTACTATGGAAAGTTGCATAAGTTTTGTGTTGTTTTTGAGATCAAAGGAAAACAAATTTTTGCAGACTAGCTGTGTAACTGCATGTATTGAATTGTCCAAAAGACCAGTAGACAGACTTGCTTGTATTTGAAACAGACATTCCTGTGCATTTAGAAGAGTCTGCAAGTACATTTTTCAATCTTAAAACAAAAAGAAATACTTAAAAGGTGACATTTTAGGTCAATGAAAACAATTATATTAACTTCATTTTCTTTCTTATGCAGATGCAACTGTCTGTGTTTAAGAAATGCATGAATTCTTCCTTCACAAGTCTTCTGGTACATGGCAATGTATTACATGCAACGCATTAAATGCAATGCATGCATTTGACTCTACCAAGTCAAAGAAATACAGCAAAAAGAGATAATATATTTGAAAAATGTGGTTAGAAGCATCAGCAGTAGTATTTCTGAGTCAAGTAATTGCAGAAACAGATCTTGGCTTCAGAATAAAGCAGCATGACTGCCATTTTTTGGCTTAAGGATTATATTTCTTCATTTCTTTTTTCCATAACATGTTCTGTGATGCCCAGTAACAAGTATAGAATGCTTCTAAGCATTTGAGAACAGCAGCTTTACTAGTGTATTACAAAGAAGACAGGAAGACTGACTAGAAATGTTTAGGAGGCTGCAGGGTCCTAAGGATCAATCATTTTACACAACACATGACTGAAATCTTACGTTTTTTCACAGAATCATAGAATGATTTGGGTTGGAAAGGACCTTTAAGATCGCCTAGTTCCAACACCCCTGCCATGGGCAGGGACATCTCCCACTAGACCAGGTTGCTCAAAGCCTGATCTAACCTGGCCTTGAACACTTCCAAGGAAGGGGCATCCACAGCTTCTCTGGGCAACCTGTTCCAGCATCTCACCACTCTCACAGTGAGGAGCTCCTTCCTTACAGCTAATCTAAATCTGTCCTCTTTCAGTTTAAAAAGATGTCCTCTTCTCCTTTCACTACATGTCCTTGTAAATAGTCCCTCTCCAGATTTCTTTTAGGCCCCCTTCAGGTACTAGAAGGCCACTATAAGGTCCCCCCAGAGCCTTCTCTTCCCCAGGCTGAACAATCCCAACTCAGCCTGTCTTCACTGGAGAGGTGTTGCAGCCCTCTGATCATCTTCATGGCACTCCTCTGGACTCCCTTCAAAAGGTCCGTGTCTTTCTTATGTTGGAGGCCCCATAGCTGAACACAGTACTCCAGGAGGGGTCTCATGAGAGTGAAGTAGAGGGGGGAAATTAGCTCCCTCAACCTTCTGGCTACACTTCTTTTGATAAAACCCAGGATACAGCTGGCTTTCTGGGCTGCAAACGCACACTGCCAGGTCATATAGAGCTTCTCAACCACCACCACCCCCAAGTACCTTCTCCACAAGGCTGCTCTCAATCCACTTATTGCTCAGCCCCTATCAATGCTGGGGGTTGTCCAAACTCAGGTGCAGGATCTTGCACTTGGCCTTATTGAGCTTCACAAGGTTTGCATAGGCTCACCACTCAAGCCTGTCAAGGTCACTCTGAATGGCATCTCTTCCCTCCAGCACGTCAACTGCACCACACAACTTGGTGTCATCGGCACACTCACTGAGGGTGCACTCAATCCCACCATTCCTGTGCCAACAAAGATATTAAACAGTGCTAGTCCCCTGTCCAATACTGACCCCTAAGGAGTGCCACTTGTCACTGGTCTCCATTCAGACATCAAGCTGTTGACCACAACTCTGAGTGTGACCATCCAGACAATTCCTTAACCACTGAGTGGTTCATCTGTCAAATCCATGTCTCTCCAATTTAGAGACAAGGATGTTACACAGGACAGCATCAAAAGCTTTGCGTAAGTCCAGGTAGGTGACACCAGTTGCCCTTCCCTTATCCATCAACACTGTAACTCCGTCATAAAAGGCCACCAGATTTGTCAGCCATGATTTGCCCTTAGTGAAGCCATGTTGGCTGTCACTAACCATCTTCTTATTTTCCGTGTGCCTTAGCATAGCTTCCAGGAGGATCTGCTCCATGATCTTGCCAGACGCAGAGGTGAGACTGACTGGCCTGTAGTTTCCCTGGTATTCTTTTTTCCCCCTTTTTTAAAAATGGGATTTACATTTCCCCTTTTCCAGTCATCAGGAACTTCATCAGACTGCCATGACTTCTCAAATATGATGGATAGTGGCTTAGCAACTTCACATGCCAGTTCCCTCAGGAACACAGGATGCATCTCATCGCATTCCACAGACACATGCACCTTCATGTTCCTCAGATGGTCTCAAACCTGATCTTCTTCTACAGTGGGTAGCTTTTCATTCTCCAGTCCCTGCCTTTGCCTTCTGAAGCTTAGGCTGTGTGGCTGGAGCACTTGCTGGTGAAGATTAAGGCAAAAAAGTAACTGAGTATATCAGCCTTTTCCATATTCCAGGTAACTTGGTCTCCTGTTTCCTTCTGGAGAACCTATATTTTCCCTAACCTTCCTTTTATCACCAACATACCTGTAGAAGCTTTTCCTGTTGCACTTGACAACCTCAGCCAGATTTAATTCTGTCACGGCTCTGTTTTTCCTAACCTGATTTTCTGCTTGGAAAATTCCTCTGTATTCCTTCTAGGCCACCTGTCCACCTTTTTGTGTTTCAGTTTGTCCATTCCCTAGCACACATTGCTTAAATGCTACATATATAAGCATCCATAAAACAGTCACATATTAATGTCTAGTTGATAAAAGATGTCTTGCCACTACCAGGATGTACATAAAGAATAAATCTTTAAAGTTTTCATAGTACATACCCTTGTTTTGTCAAATAACTCTGATACCTTCAGGAAAAACCTGCACAAAGGAAACAGCTTATATTACAAAATTAATTTGAACAATCTCATTACTCTGTAGAACTCATAATCCTTGTCTGTCAATAAAGACTTAGAGTTATAATTCACAGAACTCAGAGAACGTAACAGTTTCAAACTGTAGAACTTTGAACACCTGGGAGTTGTACAACTCAAGAGAAGGTAAGGGACAAACAAAGCATAATGGAAGCATGTTTTTTTACTAAAGAATAATTGCACAGATCCTCACGGAGTCTTCATGCTTCTGTAAATTAAACTCCAAACACTACCACCCTGGTTAACAGTCCTACAGTATCATCAAGAATCCTCTCAAATTTGAATGTACTTTTCTTCACACAGTAAACATTCCAAGTACCTACCTGGAATACAGGGTGCCTGAGTGACCATGCATCATCATCACAGGACACAATACAAGGGTACAATGTAACAGCAGACTGAATTACAGCCAAATTATAGTATTTTGACAGAAGAGACACAATATCTGATAGACCATAATGGACTAATCAAATCTCAATACTATAATCAAAGTAATCAATACGTAAACTATTGACACATTTGCAAGTATATCACTGCACTTCAGGTAAATTAATAAAAATAAGTTAACTTTCACACTTCTATCTGTTGTCACACTAACTCAAATAAGTGTCCACATTCACAAACATCAACATCATTAAGCTAGTTAACTTAGTTTTACTTTCAGATACAGCAAACTTCATATTCAAGAAAGTCACTGAAAGATTGGAGGACAAACATCTGTACATAGAGACCCTCTTCTATTTTCAAAGTTTTAAGAAAAGAAAGGAATCTACAGAGATGCCTAAGTAAAGCTGCCAGATCAGCAGAACTGTTTTTCAAGATGTTGGTACAGGGAACACCCACAAAAGTCAGTACACTCAGACTGAGACCTGCACGTGTCAAAGCATTTTAAATGTTTAAAAAAAAAAACCCTCCCAAATGGTGAAACAATTGGGCTGTTTTCTTATTCTATGCGGACTTTTCTATCTCATCTGTGTAATTTTCTACAAACTGCAGAAAATATAATTTTTTTCCAGACAAATATTAAAGCAGCCTATTAAAGAAATGCAATACTACAGAAAAAAAAATACCTTAATGTGATATAATTATAATAAATTCTGTTTCTCAGAGAGCTAACTGATCTCAGCAGGTCACCATTAAGACTCCTACTTAACAAATTTCCCCATAAGTTATTAACAATATCTTACTTGCATATTTCTGTGGAGTCCTGTGTTCCTAATGCATATAATGATGAACCAATTCTATTATAATCATCCGCCACATCTAGAAAAAGAAACAAGCACTTCTTTTAATATTTTTTTCCTCTTTTCTCTGAAAATTTTGTAGTTCTTCTCTTTCTTAAGAGTAGGCGTTTTTCTAAAAGGAACACACTTTAACACAAAAGCAGAAATAAAATTTCAACCATGTAACTTACTATGAAGTATAACTTCACACAATTAACGTGGTGTTCTTATCACATCATGAAGTCCACAATTTATCTAGAAATATTTAATATTTACTTAGCAGTTGCTAATTATTTATTCTGAAACTTTGTTAGGTTTTATTTTGGTGGAAGATGTACAAGCTCAATAGCTAAAGTCTAAATTTAAATCTGTATATGAAGTCTAAAGCCATTTGGAAGAAAAAAGAAAAAAAAAAGAATTAAAAAAATAAAAATCACAGTCTAACAATAATGAAGAGGAAGTCCATGCTTGAGACCAGTACATTGAATACAAACTCCAAACTACCAAAATACAGTGTTAAATGCACAACACCTTTTCTAGTGAACACCTAGTTTTCAGGAAACCCCCACTTCATCACTAAGACATCACTGGTTGAAGTAGAATTACTATTAAAGCATTTTAAACAGTGGAATTAGAAGCAGGGATTGTAAAGAAGGCTGCATAATTCAACTAGTGAGGTACTGCTATGTAATAATCATTAAATCTTTGCACAGATGGCTTTTTTAAAGAGCTTTCAGTATAAATTCACTTCATGATGAAAACACTAACAGATCCAAGCAATTAACAGGAAAATGTATTTGGTTGTTATTTTTTTAAGTTTATAAGCCTTTGAGACAACTTTTTTTTGTTGTTGTTAATAACACAACCTTTTTTTAACAGGTTGAGTGGTTCACACCTTCCATCCAATTTATTACTGCATACATCCCAAGGGAATCAATGCAGTGATTACAGTGAAGGATGGTATTAGGAAGTCATTAACCTCCTCTTCTATTTCTCCTATATAAACAAAAATTGGTTTTCTACTGGAAATAGAAAGTCAGTATATTTGCAAATCCTGCAGCTCTCTGTCAATCATAAGTTACCCATAAACTACAGATTGCCCATTTCCAAAACAGGCTTCCCAGGTCAATGCTCTACTTGCCAGAATTTCAAAAGGTGACGTTTGTCCCAGTTCACAGTTTGATAAAAGTTGTCAATAAAACATCCTAGGCAATTTGAGTCTGAAAATCAGTCACGAGTTTGATCAATCCTTTCCCATCAGACCCTCTACATTTCTATCAATTTTCCTGGTTCTACAACCAACATGAAAGGCTCTCTCACTACCTAAAGTTTGTCACTTAACTACAATGAATTAAGTTTGGTTTTCATTTTAAGAAAGCAAACAACACACCATTCACTTCAGGTGGGATGTGACTGCAGACACAGGGTCCCTTATACTTCATTAAGCAATAACTGACTCTCCCCATCTGCTACAATACATAATAAAGCTACAGAAGACTCATTCTTCATACAACAGCAAGAGAAGCATCTGAAGAGCTCAGTAAATTCTTGGTTTAATGTCTCATTCAACATCCACTTTTTAGTCCTTACCAATGGAGATTCATAAAAGGTTTTTGTGGTCTGGCACTCTATTATTGTAGATAGCATGGACAGAATCTGTGAATCAGGCACAAACTTCAAGAAAGTAGACAGAATGCAGCAATTCAATTTTGATTGGTCTAGGCACCAAAACTTAAAATCAAGGGCAATAAAGGTCAATTTCTTCTGAGCTTCTCAAAACACAGTAATCCTAAATGAAAGATTTTCCATTTTCTCAAATAAATGCACTGCACTTGTACATAGATGTTCCAGAAATCACATCAGCTAGCACTCAGCTCAGGAAGATAAATCAATAGCTAAGTGCAAAAGCTCACCTCAGTAAGGAAAGGGGTCCTGCAAACCAAGCTACTCAGTGTACACATTCCAGTCTTCACTCTAAAAGGCTGAAAAACAGAACCTGACTCCCTGGTATACAACTATTGACCCAAGTAAGAGTTTGCTGCTCAGCAAGGTAATGCAATGCCTAGTGCACCAAGAAATTGCACTCTGATGAAAGCAAGCTCATCCAATCAAGAGCAACTTCATTAGGAGTACTGTCACATATACTGCTGTATTACCCACCTTTACACTTCAAAGAATTAAGAATCAGACCTAAAAAAAACAATACATAAAGTGCGTTTCTCTTCAAAGGGACAGCATGAAGAATCAAGCTATCTTCATTGTTGCATCAGGCTGCTCTTGCTCCATTTACTCTGTTACAGCAAAAGCTAAACTTTGAAAGTCAGATTAAACTTCTTCAGACTATTCGAAGACTACACTTAGAGAAGATAATTCAGTTTTTGCATACAAAAGAAAATTAAAAATTACCGCTCCTTACAAACCACTTCTGTATGCTTAACTAGTACTATTTTCACCCTGGAAAAATAACTCACTTTTATGTGATCTTGTCATTTTATCCGATTTGGCAGAGGCATCTTTGACTCTATTGTGATATTCTACAAGGAATGTTCTTTCATGTTCAAAGAAGTCATCCACGTCCTAAAACAAACAAACAAACAAAAACAAACAAAAAAACCACCAAAAAACCCCAACAACAACAAAAAGAACCAAACCACACACCAAAACACCACCAAAAAACCCCACATTAAAAGCCAGGTTTTCACTCACTCTGTACAGGGCAATTGCAGAGTAAATTTGCATATACTGCTGTTGCTGTGACATGCTGCTATGACGCATGCCTGTGTGGCCAGGAAGACCAATGGCATCCTGGGGTGCATAAAGAAGAGTGTGTCTAGCAGGTCAAGGGAGATTCTCCTCCCCCTCTACTCTGCACTAGTGAGACCACATCTGGAGTATTCTAGTCAGTTCTGGTCTCCCCAGTTCAAGAGGGACAGGGAAATACTAGAGTGTCTCCAATGGAGAGCTACAAAGATGATTAAGGGACTGGAACATCTCTTATGAGGAAAGGCTGAGACCCCTGGGGCTGTTTCACCTAAAGAAGACTGAGAGGGGACCTTATTAATGTTTACAAATATCTGAAGGGTGGGTATCAAGTAGAAGGGGTAAGTCTCTTTTCAGCTGTGCCCTGTGATAGGACAAGAAGTAATGGTAGCAAGGTAAAACACAGGAAGTTCCACCTCAACATGAGGACTTCTTCACTGTGAGTGTGACAGAGCACTGGAACAGGCTGCCCAGAGAGGTTGTGGTGTCTCCTTCCCTAGAGACTTTCAAGACCCTCCTGGATCTGTTCTTATGTGGCCTGCCCTGGGTGATCCTGTGTTGGCAGGGGGTTGTACTCAATGAGCTCCAGAGGTCCCTTCCAACCCCTAACATTCTATGAAATGCAATCTATTTTTATTGTCCGAGACACCATTTATGTAAACTGATTTCTTCTTATCATGAATTTTTATTAAGAATTTATTAAGAATTTGTAACAAGCATTTTAAAGGTCTAGATAACTAAACCTGAACTGAAGGAAATAATTTCACTACTGTCTACTACTGCAGTGACACAAAAATAGAATAAAAGTCAAGTACTTAATAAAAGGACATCTACCTAGGAAAAGGGGAGGGGGTGAGAAAGACACCTAGTTGTACAGATGTTGCATTCACAGCAGAGACAATATCAACTTCTATCTGAGGAACGCTGATCTTGATGACCAATTTCTGTGAAGTTGGGAAATGTAAATTTTAGTATTTTCTGTTTATTGCAATTTGAGATATTCAGGTTTTATTTATTTTTAAAACCCCTCTAAAATAGCACAGATGGCCAATACCATGGAATAGCCTACAACATGGGCTTTGAACACCGTGCTTATAAAAACTGCTGGTTATTTGGACTTTAAAGGAGAGCAACATCATCTTCAGCAGAATTTATGCTTAGTATAATAAATCAATCTTTCAACTCTTAGATTCTGAGTCAATTTTTTTTTTCTTTTTTCTTTTTTTTTTTCTTTTCCCCTCCCATGTCTTGGTTACCTTCTTGTAGCTGCTGGTAAAAAAATATCACCACCTCTACTGCTGCTCTTGGCTTTCAAACAGTAGAAGCATGTTACAAGGCTGGTAAAATTCACACTGTGTTAGTAGCTAGTGCACCTTCCCACTATATAAAATGACAGCCCAGAGCAAAAAACAGACTATTGATTATCTACAGGTTAAAAAAAAAAAAAAAAAAAGCTTAATTTCATAAGCCAGGGGAAAGCATGCTGAAAGCTCTTTCACAGAAGCAGTCAGATAGCTCTCAGATATATCACACCTAGGGGCACAGGTTCCCTCCCATGCTCTGCCTCTAATTCTTAGGTTAGGTATCTATCACTATAACAAACCCTTATTTATAGCTATGTAAAATTCTGCTTCATTAAAAAAAGAGGGAGCAACAATGTTAATACATTTTAAATATTGGTATGTTGAGCAGTAATCACCTTTACTCCTGAAACAATGACACCATCTGCTGATTTAACCATATTTTTAAAGAAGTCTTCCAGTTTCTCTTTCTTATTTTTCCCACGAACACTCAACTGAAAAACAAATTCATTTATCCAGTTAGTTCATTTTCTGCAGACAATAAAAGATAAACAAAAAAAACAGAACTATATACCACAACTCACTACTCCTAAACCAGTTTTCCCGGTCTCTGTTTAGTCTTTGTACTCTGCATTAATGGGGACAGGGCACCATGCACCCAGAATGACAGACTACCTCATTTATTAAACTGTTCTTTATAACGTAAAATATTATTCCAGAACAAAATAAAACAAACAGCAACATTCCAGCACCTACGATAATATCAAACGTACAATGTGTGCATTTCAGTTATCAATAATACAGTATTTGTCACGCACAGAATAGCTGTTGAGTTAATCTAATATAACCAGATTTCAATCTTAAGTGTAGAATAGCAGATCTTTGATTTTTAGAAACTACCAAATTTACCCCTCACTGTAATGAGGATAATGTTCATTTCAGCCTCACACTCTTACTGTGCATCTAAATTTGCCCAATTTAGGTAAACTGAGTTCCTAAACCAGTAAGCATTTCTACAACAAGCAAGAGGATCCTCTGCAACATATTTTGAAGTTAAGCATATACTCAGTTGAGCCAATCTTTGTAATGATTTCTTCAACATTCAGTGCTGATTTCTGCAATTTTAAAAAGCAACTATAAACTGCTTGCAGAATATGAGCAGCCACTAACTCACTAACTCCAAAGAGAATGAATCCAGAAAGTCCTCTCCATTAACTCAAAATTACATAGCAACTCAGTATATAACATGTGGTTAGCCACACTAGTCCAATATCTAGGAAAAAAAAGCCCTGCATTTTCACCTACATTATGAACAAAAACATTTCACTTATCAGAACTTTTCATTAGAAATCCTCTCTAGTTTTTATAGCAACAGAATTTAAACCAGAGTTAAAAATTAGTTTTGTCTTTGTTACATCATCCTTCCCCAGGAAACAAAGTCAGTCAAGAGTAGGCAAGTATAATGTCATGTGAAATTACAAAAAAAGAAAAGTGCTAATCCTTATTATCCAAAATATATTGGATTCCCATTAATATTTTTTGATGCTGAGGCTAGAGCACACAGTGCATTTGGTTCCCCAGGTAGCAGGAAAATTAACTCCTACACACTAAATGATTTTCTAACTTTTACAATACAACTATGTCTGGTATGAAGGAATTGATGCAATTTGCTCCAGGAGGTAGAGCCCTCTTAATCAATTTTCCATCCTACCATAAAAGTACACCTTGATTTCTCTTGCCAGCAATTGTTTTCAATACTCACATCCTGATTATATTCCAAGAATACATGGAAATTTAAATCCTTTCTCAAAATAGGATGTGCTGCCACACGACACAAAAACACTTCATGCATTGCAACTGTCTTCTTGAATATTGCCAAGTATTCACTGAAAACAAGAAACACAGAAAACATAAGAATTTCACATGAAGCAATTAAGTTTGAGATAAGCCTAGTGAGCAGCTCGAAGAGATCCTCAGTAAGGATACAAAATTATGAGCTGATACACTAGAGGTTATCACTCTAGTACTTGATAAATAAATAGCACAATGATAATAGTAGGGGAAAATTTGAAGGCCTAACCTATTACAGAGAGACTTTTAATGAAGGCTCAACAAATACATTCTAATTTTTAAGGCTAGCTACCACTAACTGGTTTGCTGAAATTGTAACCTCATTTAATTGTCCTTTCCCCAACTCCCCCAAAAATCAAGAAATTGAAATACAGACTACAGTCACTAGGCACTATGTAGCTGATGTGCAAATTCCTTCCTCCCCATCTCCATCCCCTTGCCTATTTGCACCCTCCTTACTTATTTAAATGTTCATGTAGTTTTGTTAGCTGTTTAGATAGCAGGTTTTTATTCCATGTTAAAGCACCTAGCCTTTTTGGGCCAAAGCTTATGTGGATATCTTGCTTCATAGTGGTTCTAAAAGTGACCTTAAGTGTTATATGTAGTAGGTAAAAGAGGGAAAATAAATAAATAAAAATCAAGTTTAACAATGACAATTGCATAGTTGCCCAGTTCAGCCAAGTCAACTTCAAAGCAATTACTCATTTGTGATTTAATTAAGATGATTCTTATCACTGTATGTTTGCTAGAATTCATTTGGCTTTGCAAATTCAATGAGTAAGATTTAACTTGTCTAGAAATGAGGAAGAGGCACTTTTCCCCATTCTGAGGTCAAACAGTGAAATGATAATTAATACTTTTGCTTCCACTATGTGCAAGGAGGTTAAGATTTACATACCAGCAAACCAGCAGGGCCAGTGTTGGGAGATGTTTGATCTCAGTGAGAGTAGTAGTCATTCAGTGAAGACAAAAAAGGAGGATGCAGAGGATGGAGGTGGCAGTAGAAGAAACTCAAAGTTTTCTGTGTTATCCAACCCCTAACCAGACCACAAGAGAATCATGATCAGGGCCGCTGGAAAACCACAGATTCTTTAAAATCTATAGTGTTTTGCTAATTTCCAGTTTTCTGCATATGAAGTGTATATCTACTCTGCTAGAAATTATGCTGCATGTAACACTACTACAGTGCTCAAGACAGTTGCTCATAGCAGCTGGAGTTGGGAGAGAAAGCAGCAGTTCTAAGAGTTCTATGTACTTTTCTTGCCAATTCAGAGCTCTCCAGAAGCAGTCTACAAGTAGCGTAAATATACACTTGAAAACTGAAACCAGTGACAGGAAAAAGATCAAAGAAGTGAATGCATAATAAGAAAAGTGGATGAAGCAAGGAGAAACTTTACTGTGTAACTCAGTATGGAACAAAAAGGCTTAGAGCTGGTATTTCAACACACATTAAATACACAGTAAGGGAAAACAGTATTTTCAGGAAGCATATTCTCCTTGTGGAAAAAAAGGAATGTAAAAAACCCCAATTTCTAGTAATCTCCATATTTCTTGAGAAACAGAAGGTTGGCATCTATTTTTACAGTACCAACCACACGCAAAAATCCCTTGTTCAATGACTACATGTATAAACCTTCAAGTCTCATTAGGCTTATAAAATGTGGAACACTAAAGCTAGAAAACATAGAGGTTACCTTCTCCCTTTGCAGGTGTTCTGTGAACAAAAGGATCTAACTAGTTTGTTTCCTTGTAAAAGAATGCTCAAGAACAACCAGGGGGTGGGTGTCCCTGTTTTGGAAAGTCTTCCATTAATTTATTTCTACATTTTTCCTAATGGCTCTGATCATGATCGCTAAAATAACCCTGGTTATATAGCATCTGGATTCTCAAGCCTATAACTTACGAAGAACCATTACAGAGAAATCAGAAGCATGGGACAGCAAACAGCATTAAAAGTTGAGGGATATTTAAAAAAAAAAAAAAAAAAAAAAAAAAAGGTAGTAATCAAGTCTACATACGCCTCCAGTTCTTGTTTCATCTTGGTGAATTCTTCTTTAGTCATTGATCCTTCCCCTTCTCCAAGCTTCTGCAATTTCTCCCTTGAGGCATCAAAGTCAGGCCTGGGTGGTGCTGGTGGAATCTGGAATTGAATCAGTTTGGTTTTTTGGTTTAATTGCTCATCTTCTCAGTCAAACAATATCCATTCAGCACAGAAACTGTAGATTGCCTGCAGCTTTTTAATATATGGCTCTCTTTCATCACTCATTACAGCATTTATGGATAAACTCTCTCATTCATGAGTTAGATATGCTGCATTACTATAACAATTTTGGCCAAGTGTTCTTGAAGATTACTGAAGTATTAGCTAATAGCTTCAGTAGTTTAATTACAATTGAAACCAAATAATACCATCTTTCCCATTGCAATGAATAAAAACTTGAAATTAATATAGCTAGTTTTGCTTTAGCTTATTTTGTAAAGATTATTTCTTGTTTAAAGAAAAAAATATAATTCCACAATTGTTTTCACACCATCCATTTATAACTCCCCAAAACTTTAAAAAAAAAAAAATCCCAAAAAACCAAACACCATTCCACACTGTTTGCAGGCTCTAGTTCTTTCTTGCAGCACTGTTGACATTAAAGATACAACTGCTGAAATAACAAAGAACATAATAAACAAGTCTCTAGGTTAATCTTGTAATATAATACACTAACATTGAAAGAGAAAACAGCACAGTCAAATTAATCCTGAATTGCTATCAGTAGAGACAAACCAAAGATAAACTATGCTTAAATTTTACTTCACCCATATTTGCCCATTACATTAATACTCTATAAAAAAAGAAAAAATCCCGCATCTACACAGTCAACTGTCTGAAACTAGTTATTACTAAACTGAAGGTCTAGTCACTTCAAATATCTTTTCTGACTAAAATAAGTCTACCTCAAGGACAGTATGACACATCACAGGTTATATTCATCATAATATACCCATTAGTCAATGAGCAATGTTTACATTCTGAATCAGTAGATGCTCTCCCCCCCCACAACACAAAATTGATACCTAACTTTCACAACAAGATGACAAATATTCCTATTTGTAATTAAAGTATGAACAGCAACACCCATTTTTAACAGGCAGCATTGTAAGGTTACTATTTTGGGACCTCTGCTCCTTGGAAGCCTGAAATAAACTTCAAAAAAAAAAGGTGTTGTGTATTGAGGTTCTGTGTAGTTCTAGACAGTATTTCCATTGCCTTTTTTTTTTTTTTCCCCTCCTCCAACTGATGATAAAATAATTTTAATCTTCATAATGAAAATTGGGAAAGTCTAATTATTAGAGCTCAGTTACTGCACTCTGCTATTTCAGCTAAAACAAAAGCAACATGAAACTCGTAACTAAGTTAAACATAAGCTTGCAAAAACAATACTATTGAGTCATACAGTTCACCTATCTCTCACACTTTTAACACACTGGACATGGGTACAGCTTAAACTACATGCTCCTTAGGAGTGAAAGGCAAGAAAGTGTAAAATTACAGTAACTTTCCTCCAAGTTTTGCTTTAACGATAAATTTTGTGTAACTGCATAAAACAAAGTAATAGAGCATCTGATCTGATTTTAAAAGGAATGGACACCTGCCATTTCCATTGCATTTAAAAGCAGTCACAAGTACTTTTGATACAGCCCACAGAAATCAGCACATATAAACCAAAAGAACAGTAATACTTACGATATAGCCAGCATAGTCCTCATTCTCAACAAAAGAATCATGAAGCCAAATAAACTCTTCATGTTGCCGGACAACAGAAAATTCATTTTGTTTGAAATTTGGTAAGGAACTCTAGAAGGTGAAAAGCAGAAAGAATTATAAAACAAACAAAAAAAACCCCACACCCAAAACCACAAAGCACACACTAAAGAAAAATTAGCATAAAAACCCAAAAAGTTTAATTACTATATGAAAAACACCTCGAAGGAACAACAAAAATATCCCTGCAAAAATAACCCAATAATTCAAGTAAGGATTTGATGAAAAAAAAAAAAAAAAAGTTCATACAGTAGTAATTACCCCTGTCTTAATTAGCTCAGCGATCAATTGGAACGGGTTGCCCAAAGAGACTGTGCAGTCTTTGCTCTCAATGATACTCAAAAACCAAACAGACAAGTCCTGAACAATGTACTCCACCCTGATTTAACAGTGGGAGTGAGGGAGAGATAGGACTAAATAATCTCCAGATTTTTTTTTTCCAACTTCCACTATTCTGTGATCAATAAACATTCAAACCTAAAAAAAAAAAAGAAAAACCAGTAACTAGAAAATGTTCTTGAATGTAATTCCATTACGAAATGTAGTTTTAGAATCTGAAATAATAGTTAATCTAGTAAAAGAGCTATACTGAAAAATACTAAGGTATATTAAAGATTCTACCTGTAAAGAGGCCAATTAATAGGCATGGGAATGGCATGACAACACATTGGGACAAAAAAATGAAGGTTCTAAAGATGTTTTTTTATTCCTCTTAATGTTTTAGCTATCCTATCCTTTTAGCCATCTTTGTCTTGAGCACTTCAGAAACACAGTCTTTTAAACATGAGATAATGCCACTTTCTGATTTCCTTCCCATTGTTTTACACTTGATTAAATAAAACAATTTAAGCAAGCTCTCTTTTGTATACAATTAAGAAAATGGTCAGTCTACAAACCCAGGCTTTTACCTTTGTATGGACAGTGAATTTCACTTTGTCCCTCTCACTGAGTGCATCTGAGATATCCACTTGCAGAGCAGCATCAGTCTGGAGATCTACATTTATTGCTCTAAGCTAAATAAAGAAAAATCTATTTAGTTTGAAGTTAAAAAATAAAAAAAAGTTGATTATATTTCCCTTACTTTTCACTTGAGAAGAACTCTGATCCTGCAATGATGAACATTCTTGAAAGATTGAAGACAAATTAAAAAAAAAAACAAACAAACCCCAGCAGAAAAAGAAATTCCACTTGTACTCCTTACAGCACCCATGACCATACAAATAATTTCCTTTACTGTACTTCTTGTTATTGCACTGTTTTCATTTCAGTATATTGTTAACTTGCTAGTAATTGAAACTGTCGAGACAAAGTACATTTACAGGCAGCAGCAAGTTCAGCAAGTTTTTCTCTTCATTTCCCTCGCTCCCCCAAAATTGACAACCTGTTGTAAGTAAATGTACTTGTAAAGGTAATTATAAAGATACAAACAATTGGAAAGGTACTTCAGGGAGAAAAGTAGTCCTATATTTCAAAAAAGCAAAAGCTAATAGAGATCTGGTTTACCCACGCTGTCTTACACCATTCTTTTGTTTACAATTCCCATAACATACTGAGAAACCTTAAAAAAAATACCCTGAACTTCACAGAGCTAAGTCTCCTTGGAAATTTTTCTAAAACAACGACCAAAAAAAAAAAACCACCCAAAAAAACCACCAACACACACAACAACCACCACAAAACCAAACCACAACACCAAAAACCACACCACCACCGAACAACAACAAACCCACCCAAACCCAAGATTACAATCTCTTCAAAATCAGCATGAAAAATGGCAAAAGTGCAAGAAATACACTTTTTTTTTTCCACAAGACATGAAACCTGACCTCTCTCCAAAGTCACATCAAAAAGAAAATGATACAATGATCAAATGTAAAAAAATTGGAATATTATCTGACCACTGCAATGTCTGGCAGTAATCAGATCAATGTCTTCAACAGTACTTGGTAAAACTAACCTCATCTAGACCACAACGAGAAATTCAAATCCCCTCACCCCAGCCCCATTGTCATTCTACAGCAATTTGTCCCATGCCAATTTCATCATCATGCTCAACAGATATTCAGAATATTTTTACAAGTACTAAGGCTAACTATGAAATCTTCTCCAACCACAGTCAAAAAATATTTCCATGTCATGCTCATGAGGCTCACTTTTTATTTTTTACTGTTTTGTTTGACTTTGCTTTTTTTTTTCCCCTAGAAATACCACATTCTGCATTCTACAAATGCTTTGCTATACAAAGATAGAGACTTTTTCCTGCAAAATTTTTCAGGACTGCATTTTGAAGTCTGCACTCAACTACGAGAATCCTTTAAGTATCAGCAAGACACAGTACAAAGGTTACACATGAGCAGATTTTGAAGGTAACACTGCAAGGGACTGGAACAACAACAGGCAAGAAGCATTAACTGCCACATCTTATTTTCTACCAGTTATCTTAATGCTTACATTAAAATCACAGTGGTCAGCTACTACTTGAGTTTTCTCAATGGACATGGACAACTGCTGCTTATGCAGCAGCAACCAGACTAATATATCTCAGAATTAGCATTAAAGTAAACCAAAATCTTACAGTCTAGCCTATTCTGCTAGGCTAGCAAAATATAACAGTGCAATAGCTATTACACAAATAGTAATAGGTTTCGCATACAGCAAAGCTGGAAAACATTAAAACCACCACACAGTAACATATTCACACACATGATTCAGGCACTGCTTTTTTTGTTGTTTTCCCAAGGTTTAGAGGCTCACTGCCTCACACAAAGGCATATTTATCACACAGTGATCCATTGCGGATCACTTCTCGGAGGCAGAATCTCCTGGCTCCTACCAAGTTTCCAATGTGCTTAACATCTAATTCAGGAAAGAAAAATATAGTCTGACATACTAATGTTTGCCTTATGTCATGACACCACATTTTTCAGCTTGTAAAAAAGTTTTTAGTAGTTACACTGTCTGGGGTACTGTTTGTTTTTCTGCAGTCCCCCAGAATTACATTAACAAACAGAGTAATGTCAGCAAATGATCTGGATTATCTAAACTGTATTTTTGTAGTCTTTCACAGGTCACAAAAATTTCTTATTTCCTCCTTTTTTAAAAAAAATTCTAAGATTCAGTATAACAGCTGTTCATGTTTGCCACCAGTGCACATGCAGTCTCCAGCACACCCTGGCCACATGCACTATTCACAGCTTCAGAAACAAAATGTTTATCTGTGCTGAAAAAATTAGGAACTACCTAAACACAACAACTTCACTCATGACATACAACTGTTTGTTTGATTTATACTGATTTATACTAAACTTGTAACAGTTTTGAAGAGTTTAATCATATGTTAAGTTATGCTGTGTAGCCTGACTGCCAACAGGGAACATTTTCATCTGCAATGGTAATGAAGCATTTATGAAAGGTGTCAAGACAATCAGAAAGTTGAAGGACTTTTAATGTATTCATGTGACACAATTGTTCACATTGCATTACTGGGAATTAAATTCACAAAACATCACACAACAAACTTAAGCAATCTCTTCATCACTACATCCAAAAGACAACTGCCACCAATGGATGGTTTTCAAGTCATGATGAGAATAGAAAATAATAATTAAAAAAAAAAAAAACAAAAACACACCAACAACACAATCACACACACACTATAAAACCCGATTTGGATGAAAACTGAAATGAAACTCCTTAAGTTCTGTGAAAAATGGAGGTGGGGTATGGCCTTTTTTTAGCTTGCCCCTCCTCCCCCAATCTAATACATAAAATACAACACAGCAGAATAATTTCATGCTTAGATACATGTTCTACACCCATGATGAACAACTCAAAAAAACAAACAAACAAACAAACAAAAAAAACAAACAAAAAACCCCAACAAACAAACAAAAAAAAACCACCACAACAACCACCAACCTAATTTAATTTAGCTCCTTTCAAGTTCCTATGCTATACACAGAGTGGCTCTGTTTTAGCCCAAGGGTCTAGAAAATACCAGAAGGCAAAACCAGGGCTAAGCATTACAGTACTAAAAGAGAACACAATGCAAAGAGAGGATTTAGCACCTAAGCTCTTGCTTAAGGATCAATTATACTTCAAATGCTAATGGAAGGAAGCCAGTAAAGACAAGGGAAACAACCAAACCTTACATTCCTAGGTAATGTCATCTGTTACCAGCAGGAGCTTCTGTACTCTAACCTCTTTCAAGAGTGTTACAGAAAAAGAACCCCTTCTTCAGCGGGTTCTTTACAGGCAGATAATTACACAGAGTAAGGGAAACAAACAAAACTTTCACAACAAAAGATTACAAAGTGTCATCATAGCATTAAGTTTCTAGCATACCTGTTCTAAGAGATGGCTAATGCTCATGTCTACTCATTTAGTAGAAATTATCTAAGTCCACTAAAGTTTATATAAAATACAGAAGACATTACTAGTAGAGCAATACTTATACCGCCTTTCAAAGCATGTATTATTTACATCAGAAAGCATAAAAAACCCCAGTAGGGACTGAGTTCCTCCAAGCAAACTCAATAGTATCTTCCTAAGTGAGACTGAGAAAAGAAACCCCTGCAAGTTCACTTTATGCAGAGCATTTATACCCAGTTCCTTCTGCAGACCACCCACTGCTACTTCCTCAAAGATGATTCTCAGTGCTCCGTTTTACAATTCCCCAGAAAAGGCTCCATGTGGTATAACACAATTGCTTGAGAATTACTGTTCTGTGGCATCCCCATAATTTCCAGCACTCTTTTCATCCCATCACCTACACATTAAACTTAACACAACTGTAGCTGACCAACATGACTCAGAAGAGTTAAAAGTACCGTTGTCATAGCAATATCTGAATTCTAGAGGAAAGAGTACTGATTTTCAAAATCAAAAGCACAATTACTCTAAACAGAAGTTACCATCCAGGCTTTCAAATAAAGGCTTGACCCACTCATTTTTTAATCACAGAGGAAAGTGACAAATCAGAACCAAGAAAACCCTTTATGAAAAGCTTTTTATTTTTACTACTGTTACTCAGAAAAAAACACCCAAAAGTTATGGTTTTGAAGATTAAAGCACAGCAAATCCATTCATGAACAGATTACCAGTATTGCTTTTGATTAGATTTTCTGTATCACAATCAAAATCATGCAGATAACATGTATTTTAGTCCCCTGGATTTACACAGCAGTGAAAAAACTAAAACCACAGAGTGACTGAAAATAAGAAACTTAAAAAATTTAGGGAAAGGAGGATACTGTTTTGGTTTAATTCCTGAGTGCTGGATGAAGATGGGGGAGAGGAAAAAAAATAAAAAGACAACTTGGCCAACTGAGATGATGTAAGTTGTTCAACAGCACAAACAAGACTGCTAAGAGATTTCATAAGTCTTTCAAATTACCTGTGAACTCTGACTACTTGTAGCCTTAGAGAGAAAACTAATAAACAAGTTTCACGTGGCATCAGATCTGCACTGTTATGTTCTACCTTGCACCTTCAGATAAGGGCAACTTAACTGAGCACTTCAGTGCCTATTCTTATATACCTGGGACAACCTACATAAAATACAACTCCACAATTAACAAGTTCTGCAGTCCTTTTTCTGAAGGCACTCAAGAGCCAACAATTTCCCCCTTCTATCTTCTTTATCCAGTGTTCTTACTAAAGTAGCTGTAGAATTAAAGGCAAAAGCCTTGAATGGCCTAATACAATACTAGAATTCCTTTTTAAATTTCTAGTTACAAACTGGAACATAAAATGCCCTGAATTCCTTCTACATTCATAGTCAAAAACTGCTAAATCACTTGGTATTCAACATCACATTTGACACTTGAGTATGGCATGGATGATAAAACACTAAACCAACACATCTGATTTTTAGATTTTGTATTTTTAGTAATATACTGGATGTAACCACTTTGATAACCAGCAACAGTCAAGGCAACCTAAGCAACCCAGAATCTGCTCTCCTACCTTGCTCAGAGTCACGATCACTGGTAAGTCTTGGTAAATTATATTAGATCAGCTGATTTGTTGCTTAAGTGAGGCAAGCAAATTAACAAAGATGGATGCAACAGTTAAAAGAGAGATGAAGGCCAGAAACTGCAGGGCATAATCGTGGTATCCTGTCCCAACAACACAACTTCTTTCCAATAAAGCATTTATTATGCAGCATGTTCCTGCAATGTAAGTGTCCCATTGTTATCTATGGGAGAGCCTCTAGGGACTGAAGAGAGGGACGAGGGCAGACTATTTCATCTAGGCCCTGGCTCACAATTAAAGATGGAACCTGGTACTCTCCACAGAGCTGGTCAACCTGCTCAGGATCACAGCACAAGCTGGGCATGTGCGGGGGGAGGGGGGCACGCATCAGAGCAAGGAAGGACGCAGAGAAGATGAATCTCTGGCAACAAACACAACCCCCTCTCAAGCTATTCCAACAAAGCCACGAAGGAATTACCCTTCCAAAACTTGGGTGACAGAACAATGAAAAAATCAAGGCAAAACGCAGGGACACAGGCAGCGATCTCAGAGGGAAGCTGTGCTGGTTCCATACTAGCAGCTCCCAGCAGAGAAGCACCCCAGACCCCAATTGCCAGCCGCTCCCCGGCACCCCTCGACCCTCTACTCCCCACGCAGTGGCGAGGACCAGGCAGCAACTGGAGGCCCCCCTCCCGGCCCCCAGGGTCCCTAACGCCTCCCCGCGGCACTTACACCTCGGTCCTCCTCCGAGAGGAAATCTGGGCCGTCGTCCGAGCCTTCCTGCTGGGGGCGAAGAGGAGGAGGCGGAGCGGGCCAGGGGGACACGGAGGGACCCAGCGGGCAGCAGGGAGGATGGGGGGAGAAAAAGCGCAGAGGTTAGCGACCCATCCGCACCCGGCCGCCCCGCCCCGCCCCGGCACCGCGGCCGCCCCGAGACCCACCATCATGGCTGCTCTCGGCGCTCCGCGCCCGCCGGCCCGCCCGGAGCCCAGCGGCGAGGCGGGGCTGCGGCGCGCGGGGGCGGGGTTGCGGCGCGCAGGGGCGGGGCTACGGCGCGCCGGGGCGGGTTGGGGCGCGCGGGTCGGAGGCGGCGGCCACGGCGCGCGGTACCGCTCGTGAGGGATCCGCGTGCGCGGGGTGCGCAGGCTTCAACCTCCCCTCCATACACCCCGCCCGCGCGCGGTCGGCAGCCGTTGACAGGCGGGCGCTCGAGCGGGCGGGCCGCAGTCGCCGAGGGACGGAGCTCTGCGCGGCTGGAGGAAGGAGGGAGGGGAGCGGCCCCCGGCCTCGGGCCTCTGTGGGCGTGCCTGGCCCGTGCTGCCGCAGCAACTCTCCTTGGGCCTGTGCTGACGGGTGTGGTGAACGCCGGGAGCCTGGTGGTCAAAGTGCAGCCGCGCCTCGGTGGTGCATGTTTCCCGTGTGCGGCTGTCTTCGTGCTGTCGCGACAGAGTGCGCCCCGGACGGAGCGATGCCTTATGCCGTCCCGACCCGTCTTCCCAGCCAAAGGCTTTCGTGCCGCCCGGCGCTTCTGCTCGCTAGTCCTGCGGGGGTTGGGCAGGGCAGCACCAGCCCTGCGGCACACGAGCGTGTCTGCGAGGCCGGCTGCGCGATTGCACAGTGCTAGAAATTAAGTGGTTTCTAACATGCCTTTGATTTCTAGGCAGTTAGGTGACTATGATCTATGGGTGCCTTTCATTCACGCTGAGAGGGAGCCGTCAACCGCTCCTTTGAGGAAAGCGGCAGGCGCCAACCCCCGCTACACCTTAAATCTACTCGTGCGGCCTCAAGATAAGAGAAAGGTTTCTGAGCTCCGTGCTGCTTAGAAGCGTGCGTTGGAATTCAGAAGTGGAAATTGGCTCTTGGAAATTGTTCTGAGTACAGCTGTGGAAAAGGGCCTTTGAATACGCATTTTGTAATTAATTAAAACAGGCTGTTCTTTAAACAGTTTTCATGGATACAGTCTGTCTTGATACAGACACATGCAACATCAGTACTGACTTACTACCTGGGACAAGAGAAGTAAAGATATTTTATAAGATACTGTGAAAGAATAGGTGACTTCTGTTTAAACACTATCCTTGTCATGCTGAAGAGGTAAAGACAAAGTCACACAGGGATTTCTGGGGGTTCACCTGCATGTGTTAGCATCCTGTTCTGTGCATAGTCTGGGCTCAGTACCATACTACCGCTCCACCTAGCAAACATTTTTTTTTTCTGGAAAAAGTAAAATCAGAGTAAGAATGAGTTGGGTTTTTGATTTTGGTTTGGTTTTGTTTCTTTCTTTGTTTTGTTTCTAACATGTTTATTATTTATTGTTAATACATTTTTGTAGGACCAAAGGACACAAGTCAAAGAGTTGAGAAAAGGTTTTGCAAGTAGTAAAGACACAATTCCCTCTTCCAGGGGACAGCTAAATAGTCCACCTGACTGGCATGAATCTGGCAGGTTGACCATCTTAGGTGCATCTACAAAAAATAAGGATCTATGGTGTTTCAGAGTGGCTCTGGGAGTAGTTCAGACATGTTTTGGATGGCATGGAGGCCCATGAGGGTCATGTTCCAAAACAGCAGTAGTACTGTGGTTCTAAAGGTGCTGTGTACCAAATGATACCAAATCTGCTAAGCAGCAGTACTACTCGTGATAGTAATCTTTTGTCCTGCCCTGATAACTTATCTTAGTTATGTGTCTTGCCCTACTTTTGTCCACGTGTTCCTCCCCACAACCAGAGCAATGCTTGCTACACACAGTTTCTGCTTCAGGGGGTGAGAGACAGATCATACATGCCCTGGGACATCCTAGCTAGTAGGTGGGAGAAAAGCACCAACTCTTTGCAGTGCTTTTCTGTCAAGGCTCAGTAAGTCCCCTCTAAGGCTGCAGGATCCCACTGAGTTTCCTTTGACAGCTGAGCTCACCCCACCTAAGGAGTATCCACCTTGACCATTTGCACACTCTCCTATGTCTGCCTAACAATAATAAATAGGTCAGTGAACTAAATATAACCCAGCATGAATGAAGCAACATGTAATGGAGGCAATCTGCCTGGCCTTCAGTACAATCACATTCCTCTCCTCCTCCACACACACCTGGCTCTCTACACCAACTCTGGTCTTCAGCAGGCCCTGACTCCAGTCATCCTGCCTCACCAGCAGAGAGATTACATGGGATAAAGGCAGGGGAAACTGTTATGATGGGTAAGTTGCATTGACTCTGATAAGCTGTATGGATGGCCCAGAGGAAGATGCAGGAGTTTGAAGCCAGAAGAAAGGAAAGTCTTGGGCATCTTGAGAAATTGCTCCCTTTACCAACAACATTTCACTTTTACTCAAGGACATGTTATGTCTGACTCACTCGGCTACTAATTTTTTGTCTTGTTTTCCTCCCTTTTTTCCCTCATTCTTTTATTTTTGGCTACTGTATTTCATTTTGTCTCATTTGTAGCTGCTAAATTCTTGAGTCAATGATCATTATTATCATTTTACAGACCCATAAGTAGAAAGAGGAACCAATCCTACACCAACTGGGGTGAAACTGCAGCAACATCGTAACCTATAGGTCTTAAGATTTTTAGAAAACATTCCCCTGCAAAGACTCACAGTGTCAGTAGATGGTGCTATATACATATTTTTATATAAAACGAACGTTTTCCGTCGAGGTTTACCCCACCGATAACATTTCCTTTGTCTTTGAGTGTGATATCGCTGGAAACCTGGAAGACCCGCAATTTAAGAAATGTTTGGCTTGAATCAGGGAATCACTGCAGCAGTCGGAAGGGTTTCCTCTCCATGACGTCATGTTATATACTACCTGTACATATCATGTTATATACTACCTGTACTAATGAATGCAAGAGTTTGATGTATGCAAGTGTTTCATTAGCTGATACATACATATTTTTAGAAGTGTAAGGAACTATTCCTCATGTACTTTTCTCTTCTGAGAAGTCTCTCGACTTGCCTCTCTAAAGCTAATTGCACTCAGTTTCCTTCAACCAACCTCCTGTGTTGTTCATGTGGAGCTCAAGTAAAACATCTTGCAGACAAACTATGGTCATCAGCACCAGCTTTCTTGTATCTCAGTGCCAGACTGATTCCTCATTTTGTTTCATCTTTGAGATGAAAATACTTTATTACCTTACATCCTTAACTTAAATTTTCTCTGCTTCTGCTAACTGAAGCTGTATTAAGGAACCATACCATTAAAAATATATTGCAAGGTTTTGATTGGTTTGGGTTTTTTTTGGTTTTTTTTTTTGGTAGCAAAGCAGATAATTAAATTTTAAAAAAGATTAATATTTACCTTTTATTTCTGTGGAAAACTAGAGCTTTAAAGTGTAACGGTTTCAGAACATTAAGGCTGAAGGAGAAATAGGCTTCAAAACTATATTATAAACCCAGTCTAAAAAGCTCAGTTAGCAATAAAGGCTTTTTACCTGTTATGGAGATAGATCATTTTACAGTAAAAGATTAGTATCAAGCTGGTCATATTATTTTAGAAACACAAAGAGTATGTGAGATGCAGGATTAAAAGCAGAGAGAGTAAAAAAAAAAAAGTATAATAGTCTAGAGAAGAAAGCAAAATATAGCTTAGTACAGTATATGTCTAGGAACTTCTAGCCACTCTGAAGAACACTAATTTCCATCAGAATAAAAATGCATATCTGTTTCTCAGTGTGGAATAGACTTCTGTGAATTCCAAGGCATAATGGAACCATATGCAAATAATAAGGATGTATGGGTTTCTATTCAGACTACAGGGACCCTGAAAAGGCTCACTCTGCACTTTTAAAAATCCTGGTCAACTTGTACCAGATGCAGACTAGACGTATGCATATACATTGTAATGCAGTTCAGCACACTTCTTCCCTAGGAAAGAATCAGACTTTTCATTTTTGCCTTTTAAAAACTCATTTACATGGCATTATAGACACATTTTGTCTTTATCTGCCACAAATGTCTTAATGCCCATGTACGGCTACACCTCTGCAGAAAGTTGATCAAAAGCCTCATTTTTCACTGACATGAACTAATGCCAAAAAGCTGTAAAGGGAAGAATATATTAACAAGTAAACAAAAGTAAAAATCACTTAATCTAAGCTCTGAACCTTTTTAAATTGTTTTGTTTTTTCCTTTGGATTGCATGCTGTTATTAACCTAATTGTCATATTTCTATAACAGATTGTAGGCAATCACGGCTCTACACAAATATTTCATTGCAAATAGGTGCACAAAGGGACTGCATCTCCCATAGCTCCTATAGGATTGTCTAGGAAAGAGCCTATAAAGGAGCTCTTTCCTTTCCTGGCACACAGGGATGAATAGAAATGTTTATAAATAAACTCACAGACTGATCAGCATTTCATCTGCCTGCTCTGGATTAAAAAACATTTAACTCATCTCTTTTTCTAAACTCCAGCCCCTTCTCTTTTATCAACCAGCTGAAACATTGAGCACTTCAAAGAATATTCTAAGAGAATCCTTTTTTGTGACTCTTCCAAATTCTTAATATGTCTAAGGGAAAGCCAGAATTTCTGGCTTCACATTTGCTCCAGACTAAGGGTTTTACTTGCAGCCAAGTACTGGTACAAAATTCTTTAAACTATTGTAATAGAATTTATTATTATAAAAGAAAGAGAAAAACCTTTTGACATCACAGCTGAAACCGGGAAGATTCCTTACCCACGTTGTTTCTCAGGTTTTTAATTTTAGAGCTGCCTGGTTTAATCCCTGGCTTGGGGAGGGCAATAGGAATGCCTTAGGATATAAGCCTCAGAGTAGAGACTTAAGCTTATCAATTAAAAACTGCAATGGTAGGAGCATTATAGGACACCTCTTCAAAGTAGTTTTATTACTCTTTTCATGTCAGATGTTGACAAGTCTGAGGTAAAAGTATCAGCAGGCCATTTACAGTAGGGCTTTCATCACGGCTAGCACTGATAGTTCTTGTCAGGGCTAGGGAACAGTAAAATAGATTCAGGAAAAAATGCTCAGTATAAATAAGGCCTTGTTGATGAAAGTGTGACCAGGAAGGATAAAAAGCAGATTTGCTAACAATGGCCATACACATCATTCCTTTAAGGCCAGCTCTGCCCCATCAGGGCAGCACCGGGCAGTGCAGACAAAGCAGCTCTTGTCATGTCTTGTCGCTGGTACAATGATGGGTATCGGGAAGGACTGCACAATGCTGCTTATTTTGCCAGAACAAACTGAATGACACTTTCTGCTTAATTCGGTAGACACCTATTGCTGGGGACTATTGCTCATTATTCTTTGTCTTTTGCTTCCTTCTATCTTATATCCTTTTTTCCCTTCTTTATTCTTTTTTTTTGTTTTGGTTGGTTTGTTTGGTTGTTTGTTTTGTTATTTTTCCATTATCTTTCCCTCTTTTTTTAATATTTAGTATTTTTCCTTCCTAATTTCTCATTCCCCTTCCAAACTGTCTCTTGATTTCTCTTTGTTAGACCACTCCCAATTTCCTTTGCTCTTGCCTGAGGGCAACTGTCTGTTCTATCCAGCTCATCACAAAATGACACCTCTCCTCTCACTCCCAGTTTCTCATCTCACTCCCAAGCCTTCAGGTTCTCTCTGTAATCAGTCCCAGCTCATTCCATTTTTGTCTCTTTTTACTCTCTGTTCTCCTAATATGCTCCTGACTGGCTTCTTACTCACTTGAATTTCATTGTTGCCCTCCTTCATACCTGGCATGTAGCCATACTCTTCTGAGTTCTCCCCTGAAAACCCTGGATGTCTCCTAGCACATCCTCTGAATGCCAGCAGTATTAAAGCATCACTTGCAGCATGACAGAACGTGATTACCACTAACCTGGGCTGCTTGAGGCGACATTCACAAGCTTGCCAAACAACAACCAGGTGTCTTCCTACACATGAGGTGAGCCTTACTTGACTAGCATCCTAAAGACTTTCTGACCAAAGGGGGTCTCAGTCAAAATGATCAAAGACAAGCCAAGAAAAAAAAAAAAAAAAAAAAAAAAAGCAGCAACCCCCATGTTATTTCTGATATGTGTTTACCAAGGAAAAAACTGAGTTTGATAAATGCCATCAGCCATATTAAAACAAGATGAGACGTTATTTAATGACCAGGGGTAGCTCTTCAAACATGATAATGTCTGACTCAAACCCAAATCTGCTTCCATTTCCAGGTGAATCTTGTGACACTCGTATTACAGCACAGCTTCATAAGAGCAGCCACCTTAAGACACATCCCATGTTTGATTCAATCTCAATGCCTGCTTGCCCAGTGGTTCACCTAAATAAATAAATAAATTTATATGCTTCATCTAAATGTGTTCCTTTCTATATAGTATCTTCAGAGCCAGAGACCTTAGGACTGACTTGAGGGGTAGTCAGAAGGAAAAAGTAAATCCTGCCATGTAGACATTAGCTAGCCAAGCATATCACCCTCTTGCTTCTCTTTTAATGACTTAACAACTCTGGACATGCAGATCCTGTTCATTTTAAACTGTGTTGGATAGCCAGTTGCAGTAAGAGGCATGGGTTAAGGTGCAGCCACACAGAGCACTCACTGTTAAGCTTCACTGCAGTTTTACTTCCAATTGTCTGCTTTTGAGTTAATGGCTCCTGAGATAGCTTGACTTCACTGATGGTGCTCACTGGCAGAACAGCCAAGATGTACAGGGAGATCATAATAGCTGCACTAACTGATTCTCACAATGTAACCACCAGCACTTGAGCTGCAGCCCATGCTTCCACACAGGACAGCCCTCTGGTTCATCACACTGTCTCTGGATCTGGAGCTGCTGACCATGAAACAGCCATAGACCATAGTTTGGATTAAGTCCATCCAAGGCCATGCTGCTGCTGGAGGGGAAGTAATGTCTTCCCCTGTGCCCCTACTTCCCCTGCTGTCCCAGCGCTCCCTCAGTGCAGCTGGCCCCAGGGGCAGACAGATGAGGGACCTGACCAAGCTATCTGCTTTTCTTTCGGGATCATCTTCCAAGTGGATTTTTTGACCCAGAACAACAGGAATGTAGAAAGACTGTGAAGAATAGCACCCCATTTTTCAGCAGTGTGCAGTTTTAGACTGCCTTAAACCAGTCAGGAAACCTCTTGTGGCATTACTGAATGGATTATTTCAACCTGCTCTTCAGGGAAGATGAGCCCGTAGGTACATTACAACAAAGCACCCTGCTGTGAAAACCCAGTGGTCAGACAAGGAAAAATTCATGAGGCTTCTGCTATGGTGTTTTAGAGTAGTGTAGCATTTTTCATTGATGGACAGGATGTGCCATCAGGCAAACGGTATGAGCCCATCTCAGTACAAATTCATCTGGGACAGCTTGCGTCACAACAGAAGTCTATACAAAGCATGCATGGCTACAGGTAACAACAGCACTTGTCCATCAGCTTCTAGCCAGAACAACTTTATGATGTTAACCAGGCCAGGCTATAATCTGGAATGAAGGCTAATGGACTAAATTGGGATCTCCATTAGCAATTTATTGAGTTGCAATAGTCGTGTGGTGAAAGCAAAGATAATATGATACTATGAGAGGTTAGATCTCTGTAGGCAGAAATCAGAACTGTAATTCTGTGTTTGAGAGCAAACAACCCTTGTGTTGCAATGTGGGGAACTGAAGCATTCAGTATTTGAGACACTGACCTGTACTGCATGCGGTCAGGAAAAGAGATACTTGTGATGTTCATGAGCAGATCTGGGATCGGCTCTTCAGAGAAGACCTGCGTACTGTTGCGGGATCAGGTCTTCAGAGAAGAACTGAGCAGTGTTACAGATGCTTTTTATCCCAGATTATCAGTATATGATGGAGAGAAGAAAAGAAAGCACTGATGCTTTGTCATTGTTTTTTAATTTTTCCACACCTGCGCCTTTTGATTTACAGATTTTTGTATCTGAGTGGGTGGATCTGATAGGGAACAGGTGAACCTGCCTCACTCAAAGGGTACATTGGGCCACAGGGGTGACTCTGAAAACAGAAACCAAGCAGTGGGAACCACCCTAGGAAATGCTTCCAGTCCTCCTACTGGGATCAAGATCTCTCCTTCCCAAGGTACAAAACCAATTCTGGAACATTAGTTTGGGTTTGGGAAGGTCAGCTGTGTTATCATAACTACTCCATTCAGATCTGTCTAAAATTATCACAGCGACTGTGACATGTAGGGCCAAATCCTGCTGATACAAGGAACATTGGTACCAAAACATTGGTATCAAAAGTTATTCTATCAGGGCAGTGTCTGGCTTCATGCAAAAGGCATGGTTCAGTGTCTTGTTCATTGCTGCCAAGTTCCCAGGATTCCCTGTTAGCTCTCTGCCGCTGTGGTGGACACTGTACAAATTCACAAAGCAATACAGACCTTGAGCAGAGCAGGGAGCTGTGTCTCAGGACTGGCAAGATCCTCGTCCAGGACAGGGCAAAAAAAAAAAAGAATAAATTCAGAATCTTCTCTGGAATGGGCTCCTTGTGCTTAGTGCACTAGTGCTGATAAAGACAGCTTTGGCACTGAAGTTATAGGGATCTGCAGAATGGAGCAGAAACGCAGACCCTTGATAATATTTATTTTTGAGAGTTATTTCAGGGAGATTACCCACATGAGCAAGACAGTCAAGAATGCACCTCCTTCCACTCAGCTCTTCTGCTAGTTCAAATTGATGTTATTCCACTAAAGTCAATGGAGTTTTGCTGATTACATGAAGTCAAGATCATTACATACAATTTATTGTCTCTAATCATTTGATAGCACTCTACAAGGGGAAATTTTTTACCTCTGCTTCTTTTATAAAACACAAAGGACCCATACAGTTTCAGATAACTATATTTTCCTCTAGTCCCACCTTCTCAAAAAAATTCCTTTTGTTATTTCTCACTTGAGGGGGCAGATATGACTAAGTGGCTGAACAAAATCTTCATATTTACTGAACCTGCAGTACAGCTCATTTCCCACCATTTAAGGCAATGCTATTCCTGGAATTTGCCCTCCCCACCCCAAGAATCAGCATTTGAGGACAAAGGTAGGCACCAGCATAAAGCCCAATTGCAAATGCACCAAATAAAAGACTAGGATAAATTTTACCTTTCACACCTCATAGAAAGAGAGATTCTTTGCCATATTTCTTATTTTACATCTCCATATAATCACCCAACTGTATCACTGAAGACCGAGGAGTTCCAGTAATATGTCCTGGCAATGGATTCCCCCTTCATTATGGGCTGACTTTTTTTAGTTCTGGACTTCATGTGATCCTGTCTCCCAGTCATGCAGTCATAAAATCAGCTCTAAGGGACCAACAGCTAAGACTTCTGCTTAATCGTGACTACTTTGTCTTAGAAAGTACATTAATTTCTGCTCCATAAAATACCCCAGTGTGCTGTAGTGGTACAATACTGTATCAAATCCCACAAGCACAACAGAATTGAGTTACACCAAGTCGGTACCTGTGAAACAAGCTTTTGGGACAGGACAGCAAAAAGTGTCATACTGGTGATTCTTTAGGTGGTTCTTTTCCCTTTGCAACAATTCCAAACCAATCCCCTAGGGTACACGGGGCTCTGACTTCCACATGAATCATAAAATGTTTTGTCTGCTTGAAATGTGATTGCATGTGACATATGTAATCTTTGTGATGAGCTTGAGCAGATAACAAAAGCAGGTAAGGTTCAGTCAGGTTCGCTAAGGCTCTTTCTTAAAGCTACACATTTTCAGCTCAAGTCCTCTCCTAGCATTCTAGCAGTTCTTCTCACCCCCTCCAGTTTAGGTCACCTTCAGGTCACATCTGGTTCTAGATCTAAAACACATCACCGCTGAAATTTATTTTACGAATGTGCAACATCATAGCTTAGTCTGAAGTGCTGCCAGCTATTGATTGATGTCAGGCAACAAGGCTATCATGTAGAGCTCCACAGTAAGGTAACAGCATACCGCAGAGTTAAAAGTTGGTAAAATGATGCTTATAGAATTTGTGAATGCCACCCACAATAAAATGCATAGCTGTTTCATTGTTTTCATATTGCTCCTCTTTTGTACATTTCTGAGCCATTGATTTATAATTATTAATAGAATATTAGAAAACCACTTAATTTGCTCTAATTCTTTGCATTTTCATCTTGAATGAAGTACCAAATATTTGGGGCTTAATTAAAATTGTATTAAAAATTAAGTGAGATACTGATCTCTTACGATTATTTTTTAGACATATTCAGAAAAAAGTAAACTAGGCAGCTGTCAAAGCATGTACAACTGAGCTGAATAATGATCAGGATTTTATAACACATTTGGAAAGGAAACATAATAAAAGATAAAGAGGTATGTGGAAGTGGGATAAAAATACCCAATTATCCTTGCTAAATTATTTTAGAGTTTATATATTTGATAAAATGATTGCCTGTTCCTTACAGAGATAGACACTAGACCTAATCTTGCTGGACTCCTGAATGCATTTTGTATAAAGTTAATTAAGATGAAAATCAAAACTCACATATGAACTATAAAGCCTGTAAGAAACTGACTGAAGAGGAGTCTTCTGTCAGGAGAAAGGGGAATTCTTAATGGAGTTTCCTAGATTCACTCTGGGAATAACCTTATTTAATCTTCTCATTAATGACCTTGGCATAAAAAATAGGAAGTAAATGAGCTAATGAAATCCACTGGCAACACAAAACTGGAAGATACTACTGGTACAGACGAGGGCTGGAGTGTCATGCAGGAAGACCTTCGTGACCTTGAGGATTGCAGTAACAGAAATAGGAAGGAATTTTGTCCTGAAGAATGCAAAGCAGTGATGTTAGGAGCCAAATGAAATTTCTATAAGCATGAGGAAAGAGCAAAGGAGGAGAAAGAAGTAGACATATCAGTCACATGATATATATCAGACTTTAATGGAAGAGGACCTGGGGAACAAATCGTATGAAGAGCGATTGAAAGAGCTGGGACTGTTTAGTTTGAGGAAGAGGAGGCTGAGGGGAGACCTCATCACTCTCTACAACTACCTGAAAGGACAATGTAGAGAGGTTGGTGCTGGTCTCTTCTCACAGGTAATTAGTGATAGAACAAGAGGGAATGAATTCAAGCTGCAACAGGGTAGGTTTAGACTGGACATTAAGGAAAAATGTTTCACAGAAAGAGTAGTCAGATACTGGAATAGGCTGCCCAGGGAGGTGGTTGAGTCACCATCCCTGGATGTATTTAAGGGTCGTTTAGATGTGGTGTTGAGGGACATGGTTTAGGGGTGAACTTTGTAGAGTAGGGTTAATGGTTGGACTGGATGATCCCAAGGGTGTTTTCCAACCTGAATGATTCTGTGACTCTAAGGTGATGCAGAGAAAGCAATGCATAAGTATCTTCATAACTTTTAGTGATACAGCCTGGTCAAACATATTCAGGAAAGATGGACCAGGTACCAAGAAGTGCTGCTAGGACAATTAAGATGATGACAAAGGCTATCTTACTGGAAATATCTTGGTGTGAACAAATACAAGAAGAGAATATAACATCAGAGGATTTAAAAAAAAAGGAAGGGAAAGGCTATTCAACATAAAGAATAATACAGGTACAAAATAAAATTCCCGAGAATATATTTAGGCTGTAATTAAAATAAGCCTTCAAAATATCAAAGCAGGATTCTGGAACATCATCTCCATTGTAGTAGTAGAAAGAAAAAAGAATTAATTTTAAGGTGAATTTGCTAAACTGTGAAAAAAAGGTGGGGAGAGGTGGCTATATGGCTTGATAGATGGCAATGGCAAGTGGTTGGAATGACAGCCCCATTGGGTGGCATCAGGTTCTCCATTCCCTGTCATCTAGATTTGCACAGTACAATGATGTGCAAACTTTCATATGCACAGCATGGAGTCCTGACCTGTATCACATCTGCTTACTGCAGGTTTGGAGCTCTGTGATCAGATGCACAGACATTTCAGATGCTGGGGAATATAATATGGACAGAATATGGGTAGGGAAAGTCTGTGTTCTTTTGTCTGTGGCAGCCCTGTGATTCAGCAATGCAAAAGACCAAACAATTCCCCCATGGGAAGAAGTGAACAAAATAGCTTTGACCTGTTCATTGAGTCCACTCTGCAAGCCCTGGCAACATGGGTAGTGCTGTATTTGCAGCAGGAACTTATTTCTATACAAGTAGCTTACAGGGACGCCTCTCACTTCCCAGTCTGTGAGCATGTGGAAATATTTCCTGGCATCTCATCATTGGAGATTAGGCTGAGAAAAACACACCTCTGATCAACGATAGTGATGAATAGATGATTTCTGAAGGAAGTAAATTAAACACACAGTGATGTTATGCCATAAAAATAAATAAAGAATTAATCTGAAAACTTAAGCTTATTCTTATAAAAAAAAACCATGAGGCTTATTAAAGAGAAGTGCTAAACAGACAAATAACATAAGGCATGTGTTAGATGTGGAGATGTTCATGTTATAATCACTAAGAACTGAATCTACAAAGTGCAAAGTGAGCCAGATGTGATGATACATCATTGCCACAATGATACAGACACCACCACGTCTCATTTCTAGATGTCTTTTCCTTCATCACTAACTAGCAACTTCTTCATACAAAACATTTGCACAGTTCTGGAAGCAGAAACCAGGCAAACAAGATCATCACCAGTAACCAGTGTCCTTCACAGAATCACAGAATGTCAAGGGCCAGAAGGAACCTCGAAAGATCATCCAGTCCAACCCCCCTGCCAGAGCAGGATCACCTAGACCACATCACACAGGAAAGATGTGAAGTTCTGCTGCATTCAATGTGAGGGTGATTGTGTGTTAAAGCACATGAGAGGATGACATTTGTACCTTAGCAGCACCAGAGGATAAGTCTTCACCATCAGGCCAGCCTAATGCACAGAAATACCAGTGAAACTCCTAATCTGCAGTCCAAACAGAGACTGGAGTCCACAGACCTGGTTAGGGCACTAACATGTGAATTAGAACCATAACTAGTCAAGGGAGAGATTCATTCAGGCTTCTTCCATAATGAGTGTGTTTTCTAATGTTTTCTCGCTTGGTTTTGTAGAAAAAAATGGAGGCGACTCACACATTTTCTGATTAATAAGGCAATAAGACTGGGGTGTGCAATGTTTGTGCTGAATCCAGTGCTGTCATTATATGCCAGTCATGTTTAAAGTACCCTTACTACACTGGGCTGCTGGGGAGACTCAGACAGGAGAGCCCAGCTTCTGCCTTATAAATGAGCTTTGATGTCAGTACTGTGTTCTGAACTTAAATTCATAAAAATGAGGTGTGCTTCTGCACACATACAGAACACAAGGAGACAGTGCATGGATGTTGATCCAAAAATGTCATAATAGCTATAAATGGCCACATGATAAAAAACCAGCCTTTATCATTGCACTTCATGCATTTAAAAAGTGAGTACTATTAGGTTAAATTAATAATGCTTATTTAAAATAATGTTTTGATTAAAACAATCCTAGCTGCATTTCTTATATATATTGAAACCAATCATTTCAGTCTGGACTGAATTATCTTTGTTGTCTCAAATTGCAAATCTGTGATGCATGCTCTGAACTACACATAATGCTGGTAAAATACTTGTCTTCATCTGGTGTACCTGACAGAGTATTCCTCTGCTGCTGTTAACATCACATCATACTGTTCTAATGGTTCCAGACACTAATGAACTTGTATTAAGAATTTCTAACTTCCACGGATTTTAATGGAGCTACCTCTAATAATGCCTGGATTACATCAATTCTGACCAAAAAAACCCCCCCAACTTCGTATATACTTAGCAGACGTGTGCACTAGTTGAATTCCAAATGCACCTCAGGTGAGCTATTTTACCTATTACTCTTGTTTTCTAACTAGTCTGTAGTAAACTCATACACTCATTTACACTCAAAAGACCACTAGATACAATTCACATGGGATGCTAATGGAGAGCTGAAGCTGAGTGAACAAAAAGTCTTTCTCACTAACTAAACAAAGCAAGCAAACCCCAAACTCTCTAGAAGTACTGGCCCTTGGATATTCAAAGCTCTGTGATGTGCTGTGCAGGAAACATGCTTGCCCACACCCTTAGGAATACCATGGCATGGCAGGACTCCCAGGCTCTGAAAAGCCTGTAGTCAGGACTTCAGAATCTGAGGAATTCAGTTAATTCATGGATCTTAATGGGGGAAGGGTGGCCACAACACTGTTAAAAGGAGTGAAGAGAGGAAGCAAGAATTGGAGTTAAGCGTGCACAAGTCTGATGTAGTCTTAACTCCATGTTTCACCTTAAGTTAAATATTAAAATGTCTTTACATGTCTTGTGTGACTGAGGTTTCACAGACTGCATTTCACCACTGCTGTATACATGTACAAGAGTCAGAGTACTGAAAAATAGGCAGTTTAAAGTATGTATGTGACAAGAAGCTGAGATGCAAGTGATCATCAGGCTTTCCAGATTTTTGACTGAGATTTACCAGTGGAGATAAGTTATGTCAGAATCATTCACTACCTACCAAAGACCCAAACATCCGATGCTTCTGATCTAGGCTAAATATATTGAGAGTGTAGATATCTGCTGTGTAACATAGGGTCAGAGAACATCCAATTCTTCCTGGGAGAGCTGGACTTACTGCACAAGATACATGTGACCCAATAGCCCGGCATCACCTCAAAATGCACAGAGCAACACACAGGAGCACAGTGGCTGTCATGAACACGAAGGTAAGTTTAGTTCCTCCACAGACACCCTGCACACCACAGACTGAGCTACCAAGACTGAGGCAGTTCTCAGAAACATCTGAAACATTTCAGGCATTGTGCTTTCTTATTAAAAAAAAAAAAAAAAAAAAAAAAAAAAAAAGAAAAAAAAAAAAAAAAAACATATTTCCCCAAAAAAGGGGGAGGAAACAATTAATAAATTAAAAGCCTGGGGAGGGAGGGTTAAGCACCAGTAGAAAAGAAGGGGAGCATTCAGTCCAGCTTCTGCAGGAATCCCTTTCTCATCTCACATGTTTCATTAGATTGTTCACTAAGTTGTCAAACAGCACCCTCAGATGGCCCTACTTCATATATCTCTTCATCATAGATTTTTCTTTTTTTAGGACCATGAAAAGAAAGAAATTGTCCCTGCAATGCTGTCAGTTTCTAGTGCTTGAGACCGCAGAGAAAAGCTTGAGGAGGTGAATTAAGCATAATACAAGGTTTCAGAAATGGTAGCAGATTAGAAATCTTAAAAGATACTGTATTAATATAACTTCTGAAGTCTACTCTGTGGCTTTTTTTTTTTTTTTTTCTTTCTGATATGGCCTGTAATCGCTGTGGCAGTTTTCTATACATTTTATAATACAGAGGTTTTCTTGATTCAACTGAAGTCTTAACCAATGAGCCATGCAATTAACTTTCAGCTTTCTATATTGATACACAGTTTATTTCACACTATTTGTACAGCTTCAGTTTCCAATATACCATAAATTCATGCATCCATAGCATCTCCCCACACTGTAAGTACTTATCATTTTTGTGGAAGTTGACAGCTGAAACCAGATGCTTTAATGATTGAAAAAAAAAAAAAAAAAAGTTTATGCTTCTGGCACTGAGGAAAGCATCAAATAACCCAATGCATGAATTCCCCATCTAAATGGAGGAGTCTGGATTTCAGAGTAAAACTACATGAGCAGAATGAAACAGTTCAAACAGCTCAACAGATTATTTCAAACTCTGCCACTTTGTCAAACTGTAGCCAAGATTTCTGTTTGTTTGTTTTAAATTTTCAACCAATTTTTAACAAGAGAAACTGGTAAGTGGATCAAAAGTGGTTTAGTTTTGGTTGGTTGGTTTTTGTTTTGTTTTTGTTTTTGTTTTTGTTTTTTTTTCTTGTTTGTTCTTGTTTATTTCTTGTTTATGGTAAAGACTAAAGCACACTGCTAATATGAGAGAACAGGACCAGAGGAGAATCAGAGCTAGCAGGGAGTGAAAAGGGTGGTGATGAAAGCAGGTGAAACTGAGGTAACTGAGATAAATGGGAGGATTGGAGGAAGTGGATGAGCAATTCCTGCATGTAGGCCAGAGGTGAGGGAAATGCTTTGGATAAGAAAGGACACAGAAAGCAAGTCAAAGGCAGGGGAAACATTCAATTTTGTCATTTTCCTCTATAGGAAGCAAAGACACAGCAGGACACTTACACCTGTTCAAAGGGAACCAAATGCCACTATCTATGAAAATGACAGATTCTGATCTGAATTTTTTTTTTTCCTTTTGCATACAGCATGATTTGTAACATCACTATTATTAAGTGCATTTAACATCATTGATAACAGATACTGTGGCACCACAACACCCTCTCACACTGGAAAAGCAAGCCTGATATTATAGCAATTCCCCAAAATTGATTAACTGAATTGGTTGCTTCTATAACCTTTACTTTAATTTTCAACTCCTGAAAAGACATTGAAGAACTACATTTCCACTAGTTATGAATCATCTTTTTAAAAACATACGTGAAAACATTCAAACATTCATCCTAGGTATAAATATTCTATATTTATCTGGAGAGCTCCAAGTTTATAACAATGGAAAATTATCTCAGACAAATATCACAAAGTATCTAGAATATTTATCTCTTTCAAACACTAGTGCATGGTTGATGAGATGGTCTATGATTATGTCAGGATTAAGCACTACAATAATAATCTCATTCCCACTGAGTGCTCCTAAATACTCTCAGCAAACCCATTTGTCCCTTTTCCTTAACTGTGATCCCATCCCTGTAGAAAGAAATAGGTCCATAAAACTGGGTCAAGCAAACAGTTTACTCTTTCCCAGAGTAACTGTATTATTTTATATCCATAATGCCTCCTTCTTTTAATAATATAATCCAGTCTGTATTAGACTGAAACACGATGCAGTGTAGGGAAAGAGAGAACACCAAAATCAAGTAACTAACATAACAGAAAGAATGGATCTTCATAGGCAACTTACATGCCCATAAGGTTGGCATGCAAGTTTTTTACAGCTTTTTAAAAAACTTGTTAGCAGAAAAAAACATAAATTTAAAATAGTTACTTTTTCCCCACAAAAAAAAAAAGTCCTTTGTTAATTAACTTTTTGATCTCATAGCTCAAAAGCATGTGCATGTTCATGTTAATACTGTAAAAGTGACTTCAAAAAATCCAATGTTCTTGTTTGTTAACCACTGAATGTGGTCCAAACACTATTTTAAGATGAAAGGGAGAGGATCTGTATTTGCACACAATGGAAGATGCTGATGCAAAAAGAAGTAACGCCTCATCTTCCCACAGTTTACTGTTACAGAAGAAAGACTGATTATTAACACCATTTCTAAGAAAAACAAAACAAAACCAAACCAAGAGGTAAAAACAGGAAATGACAGGTTCCTTAAATATCTAGACAACAAATATTTAAAGCACAAACATGTATGTATATTATTCCATTTCCTCAATATTCATTAGTAAACCCTTGGAAAAATCTTATCCTCGCTATTTTCCAAAGAAAACAGCCATTAAATTAAAATAAGAAACTGATTTACTATTGTTGTTAAATATATTTTATGTGTCTTTATTATTTTGTTCATAGGATAACTGCAGATAAACACAGAGGAGCCACATGCTTCTTGAATTTGGTGTGCACAAAACTATTACTGAACATAACTCAGTTTTGTATTTCACTATTTGAGCAAGAGCAGTCCTAGTGTTCCTAAAGATGTCTTGAGCTATCAGTTACTCTGACTTCTCAAATAGGGTAGAGGAGCAATGTACAATTCCTGAAGGGGAAATTCTAGAGTAGGCACAGCCTCTGATATGACAGAGATGTTGCAGAGACAGAGCTAGAATGCCAGGTACTGAGACTCTCACCACTGCTCTCTTCTGGAGTCTACTGAAACATGTGCATTGCTCAAGTTTGACAAGATGACATCTTGTACCTGCTATAACAGCCACAACAGCTGAAAATTATTATGATCCCCCCCATGTAATTCTGGTGCTATATTTTGGCCTTATGCTGCTCAGTGGCATGAGAAGCATTCTTTTCTCCCTTCTGGTAATCAAGAAAGAATAAAAATCATAGCTCAGGTGGCTGACTGTACTACCATAAGAAAAAGCTATAATTACAGTTTGACCATTCTATTGGTGTTCAGCCTGGAGAAGAGGAGCCTCTGAGGAGACTTTATAGCAGTGTTCCAGTACCTAATGAGGGCCTACAAGAAGCTGGAGAGGGGCTGTTTACAAGAGCATGTGGTGATAGGTCAAGAGGTAATGGCTTGAAACTGAAAGAGGACAGATTTAGATTAGCTGTAAGGAAGGAGCTCCTCACTGTGGGAGTGGCAAGATACTGGAACAGGTTGCTCAGAGAAGCTGTGGATGCCTCTTCCCTGGAAGTGTTCAAGGCCAGATTGGATGGTGCTTTGAGCAACCTGGTCTAGTGGGAGGTGTCCCAGCCTGTGGCAGGGGTGTTGGAACTAGGCGATCTTAAAGGTCCCTTCTAACTCAAATCATTCAGTGATTCTATTCAGAATGAAAAAGTTAAATGCTTTAGACATTGATTCCACAGTAACCTCAACATATCCCAGGATAGGAAATTTACCCAACTATGTACGAAAGCAAAGTAAACTGCTCTGCTGCAAATGCTCCAACACTTCTTCAACTCTATCTAGGGCAGGTGTTCAGTCAGGAGCTCACTGGAAGACCACTTGGCTTTTAAGAGAATTACCATCTTCCTTGCAAAACTGAGACCAGGCTATAGAAATAAAATTGGTTTAAATTATTACTAATTTTGAGAACTTTAAAATCTTGTTTATGCTGCATTGTGAGAATTATATTGGCAATGCTAAATTCCAGGCAGTTAAAACTGTAATGGAGTTGAAATGACTGAATTAAAACAATAATGAGACCAAAGCAACTATAAAAATTATCAAAAGTTTATATATCTAAACGTAGCTTGTGCTGAAGATACCTCCAACCATTGCACATGTCAAAGCAAATCTATAAAATTGGTAAGAATCAAAGCCAGTTGTTTCTGTCAGAACAAGTAGGAAAAAAAATAAAATTAACAAGTGGCTATCACTGTAACCCTGATAGCTGTTTCACTCCACCTTACCAGTGAACAAAGCATTCAGATGGCTTGTAAAGTCTTTTATCACAGAAAAATTATGAAGTTCTTTTCTGTTTCCACAAATTTTCTGTGTTGGGCTGTTGCACACAAACCTAAACGGGCTGACGTTCTCATCAGAATAACCAACAGCCAGAGATGGCACACAGGACCAAACATGTTCAGTGGCCACATAGACTAATGCCATGCATTTGTGTCCAATGGGTGTTCTACAAGATGCCTTTCTACTTCAGTCATGCAGAATAAATATTGTTTAGGAATTCTGGTTACTTGGAAGGAGAGTTCTGGGAACTGATTTTGAAGTGTGGATGCAGAGGAATAATGCAGTACTACAAAGGGAATTCACCAATGCAGAAGAGTAGAAGCCTTGAGGTGACAGATTTTGCATCAGTATAGTCAACAAAGAGCTAAAATTATGCTACTGCTTCTTAAAAGAATTTATAAAGGCAATGAATTCTGTGGACCGGCCAGTGTTTCATCTCCAAGTCATGCTAAAATAACAGGGCTAAGACTCTAAAAATAAGACCATAAATTATATATGTCACTTGCAGTCACCTAATTAAGAACTGCTCCCATTCATCCTCACTCCCAGTGTAATGGCTTAATTATCGTATTTTGTATAATCAAAACTTACACATTTTTTAAGCATTGTTCGAATGCAGCTTAGGTACATCACCTAGATGATATTGCTAACCAAGAGCCCCATTATAGCATGACTCTGCATCTGTAAGAGTCAAACAAATTTCACCCATACCAAGCTGTATGTTCACATTTCCTTGCTTAAAAGCATTGATACAGTTCAGATTGGAATCAGTATGTTCAGGCTGAGAAAAAGATAACATTAGCTCAGTCTTTACAGATGCAAGTTCATGTGGAAATTAAAAGGAAACAAATCCTCTGCTGTAACCCTTCCCCCCAGCTAGATGTACAGGTGTCTACAAAAACCTGCTTCTTCTAAACCTTCCACTGCTTCTCTGTACTTTGTTTGCTACACGTACATTCAATTTTCTGTTGAAACAGCCAAAATGGAAGAAAAGCTTAGCTCTCACATTAGCCTTAATAGAAGGTCACAGATGAAAGCAGTGCTGCCACTAAGAGGAAGCAGACACAAATAGGGCTCTCTAAACTGGTTCTCGTAATCACATCTCCTTTTTCAAGCCAGTGTATACCCTGCAGCTGTGCTCACCCGAGAGTAACTGATGCTTTTAACTTTCTGCATAATGGAAAAGCTTGTGAGGAGCATAATATTACAGCATTTAGGTTTTTGGGTTTTTTTTTCAAAATCAAACCCCTACAATCACAAACAAGAGAGAGGGGGAAATAGCTACTAAAAGGTACAAGTGGAGATTGTCTGTAAAGCTTTACAGAAGATGGTGGGCAGATGGTAGGGATTTGCAGTGACACAGCTGTTTTTAAAAATAAAGAGGTGGAAGAGGAGAAGCATGATTACAGCTACACACACACACGTTCCTAAACCCGTTCACACAAGAATAAAAAAATAAGCTAGCAGCAGGAAATTGAAGTTCGTGGTTGTTTTGGGGTTTGGGTTTTTCTGTTTGTTTTTTATATAATAATCTGAATTGACATTTAGAAACTTTTTCAAATGATCAGCAGCACCTTCAAGTTTCTTTTCCAGTCAGCTTTCTAAATAACTATTAAGTAAAGCCAACAACAGAAATACTACCCTACAATGAGGTATTAAACAGACAATGTCAAAATTGCTTTCAGTGCCTCCACATAGCAGAGTTTTGCTGCAAGCCTTACAATATGAAAACACAATTCTATCAAATCATCACATAAACAACATAAAACTGCTACCTATTTGAATTTCTTATGAAAGGCTTTTTCACTTCAGTATTTTTGGATGTTATAAATAGAACTAAGCAGTAATTTGTGTAAAAACAATTTCATAAGGAGATCTTTCACTCATTTTTAATGCATACTCTGATATGTCTCCTACAGCCACATAGAAAGCTTATGTTAGGTAAACACTAAAAACACTGTTAATCTACATTGTAAAAGCCTGTCTTCTCCAGAGAACCCAATGAAGCTGTTACCTGACAGCTTTGTTTGCAAAATTACCTCTCTTCCAGTTAAGCTATTCCTAGATCCAAAAAAATTGTACATTAAGAGAGATCCCACTCATACCAGAAGGATAATCTTTTGATCATTCATGGAGAATTCCTCTTCATTCTTCACCTTCTTCACACTACATCAGGTCACTTTCTTACAAGTATTAAGAATGTCTTGTCAGTGTAAACTTATTTTGTGCTATTTTTAATAAAAGTAAATAAATAGTTTTCTGAACATATGAGCTGAAACCCAACACAAGAAAAAAACTGAGCACCAACCCCCTAAAAACTTCTTTATCCCTGTCTCCAGAGCCACTGGCGCTCAATACCCAGCTACAGCTGGGTACTGAACTGAATAGGCCACAAGTGAAACCTGCTACAAAACTGCAGATATCCCATGCACTTACTTTACAATCTTCTCCTTTCACAGTGTCACCGGCTGCTCCCAATCCAAAGACAACGGCAAAGTACTTAGCGTAGGTGCTGCCTAGCACGCAAACAAACTCAACACATGAAGACATTTAAATTAATTTTATTTATACCAGGTTTTCAAAATCAGAAATAATTCAAAGAAATGCAATACTTATAGACAGGTGCTACATTGATGATCTTTCATCCACCGTTAGTGCCATGTTTTCACTCTACAGTCATTAACTCACCACCACAAACTAAAGGGAACTTACAGAAGTTTATAAAAAACAAAAAAGAGGCAGACATGAAAATTTGGTTTATACTGGAATTGGCATAAGAGAGTAAAGCTTATTATCAAATTGTGGCAATTGCTGTATTCCATCACTTGTTCTCAGGGAATGGTTCAGCTGAAGAAAAGTCTTCCATTTAAGAGAAACACTTTGGGATTTAATGGAACATACTCAAGAATCCATTTAATGATCTAAGTAGGAGTGATTCTTACACTCAAACCCACATGCATTTAAGCTTTGCATTTCAAGTGCCACAAGCATAAACTTCATCTACTCACCCCAGTCTTGGACTGATTTCTCTTTTTGGAGAAATCAAACCCCTATGTCTCTACCTCTTCCAGGATTCACCAAATCAAAATGAAACAACTGCTGGTTTTAAAGTAATTTTTTAGAGGGAAAATACCATTTCTGCACAAGCTACTCTTGTGAAAATTTTACTTAACATTTCTTTATCAATAAAATAACTGAACCCAAGATACCCAGAAGTCATGTCTACACAGAGATACACAGAAAGATACTCAACTGGAGAGGATTTTCCTCCACTTCTTGATCACAATGAGGCCCTCACCATTTTGCATAATGACAGAAAACAACAGCTGACAACCCATTTTGGAACAGATGCCAGCTGTCTCTCATTTGTTTTATAAATCAAGCAGTAACAGTTCTGTAGCACTTTATTGTGTTGGTTTATTGTTTGTTTTTTTTTTTTTTTTCTTTAAAAGCAAGCCATCCGAATTGGACCTCACGTCAGTCAGTCAGTCAGTCATTTATTTATTTATTTATTTCAAGAGCGAACTGAAGGCAGGCTGATCCTTTTGGATCTAAAACTTGTTTTGGTAAAAATCTTACATAAATACAGTTTGTGCTTCAATTTTACATCTACTTGGACTGAGTGAATATATGCCTAAGCCAGTTTTAAAAAAAAAAAAAAGTTACCTTTATTATTCAACTTAAAAGCCACAGACATCTTTCCAGATTTTGCAGCAGAGACAAACAATAAATTTAAACACTGCTTTAAAAAGTTGACTGTCTAAAATGAAATTCAAATTTTTTATTAAAATTTAACATTTCCAGTTTGGGCTTTTTCTAAAGAAACCATTTATACCTTATGAAAAATCAGTTAAAACACCATTGCATTTTACTCTACTGAACTCAAGTCAAACATAAAGCACAAAGTAGATCTTTACATTAAACTGGGCTTTGCACACAACATGAATAATCAGAAATAGTCTATTTTGAGGAATAAAAACTTTTTTTTTTTTTTTTTTAATCTAGACAACATGCATACCATCAGTTACTTCTCAACCTTAAAAGGTACCTGAAAGGAGAGTTTTGTAGAACAAAACCAAGACTTATTAACACACTTAGTAATTACTGTCAGTGGTCATCATGCCTTTTTAGTTAAATTCTAGTAAAGTTTAGTCTACATAGAACAGCTAACACAATGAGGTGTGCAAGTCATAGGGATAGCCAGAAGCCTGAAACAGAGTCTTAAAGTTCTACAGGACAAGAGAGCCTAACCGCAGTACCGCTAAGTTATTTAAACTAGTAAGAAAAAAAATGTTATTACTGTCTGCTTCCTTCTTGAAAAAGGGTTATGGCCTGAACATACAGGGGCCATATTTAAAAGCTCCCCACTTCTACTCTACCAACTTCTTAAAAGAAGGTAATGATAAAGAGCATTCCTTCTAGCAGCACGTACAGTTCAGCTGCGCGCGGCTGCCCAACAGCACTCCTTTACGCATACCAGGAGAATCATGTCCAGTTTTGCCATTTGTGGATAACGATGACAAGATACAAAAGCATGTGTTTGCCATAAATAGCTCTGGCTAACGGAGGATTGCTCGCACAGAGCAGATCAAATTCTCTATAAGGAGAGCATTATTTGGCTCCCGGCCAAAACATGTCCCCAGTGCAAGCCTCGGTAGTGGCAAACACTTTCCAGTTCTATTTACATAGACACTAACAAGTAGAACAGTTCATTTAGGCCATTTCTTGCATAAAGTCCATCTTAACTGCTACACTCAAGAAACAAAAATTATTTACCGGCTTCATATTCTGCATATAACTGTCATTACACTTCATCTTACTGAACAAGACGGCAAGCTCTAAGATTTCATGCAAGGTTTTACTCTGACATGTAGAACTTTAAGAACATTCAGGTACGAAACACACTGTGTGGTTATTTTCTACTTTTATGTTTCTGACACAAGTGTTTCATGGAACTAATGGTCTCTAGTAGGGGTAGCTTCTTTACTTTAATGGTAAACTAGGATCAGGTCCTTTATCGAATGATCAGAACAGAGCCACAAAGTATTGTAAAGCAGTGCTAAATCATGATTAGGAATGAAAAGCTTGCATTACTTAAGATGAGATTAAAGGATTGCTTATCTTTACAATACTTTCCACAGAAGTTATTTGAAAAATGCTTAAATTAAAACATACTTAAAAACAGTATTTTCCAATGAAAACAAGGCAACGTTCTGTAATAAGCCACAAGTTTTATTGCAGCGTGGCCAGTTTTTGATCTCAAAAAAAAAAAAAACCCAAGGTTCCATTTAAGGCTCTTTTTAATAATACAGAAATTGCCACCATGACTGATGTTTTACAAAACTTTAGTGTTTCAAGACTCACATGGTAAACAGATAACTTCTACTCCTGTTCAGTAGTGTACATTCAATGGAAAACAAAAGGCATCGTAACAGCTACTTCATTTATAAAGATATGCATGTAACAGGAATGGAACTGAGGTACTACAATAATTTGATGACACAGTTACAGCAACTTAATTGGCATTCCTTTGGGGGGGCAGGTCAAACATATTACAAAAAAGTGCTTTAAATGCATAGTGTTGTGTGCTGCCATGTCACAAAAATAGGCTTGTCAAGGCAGGTGAGGTGTATGAATGCACAAGAGCCTCATGGAACTGCAATCAAGTGCAACTGTAAGTAATACTGTATAGAGTCTACCATCCGACCAGTGGACAATACTTTGAAGGCATTCAATTAGCTTACCCTTTGCTGTCTGCTAGACTATTCACATTAACTATCACATTCATTGTACATGTTGCAAGGAATGCCTGCCACGGCAGTTTTGGCTAAGGGTACGCCGTGGAAGCAGCATTCCCTGGATCCTACATAAAAACTACCAGGATTAAACAGTCTAATGGCAATCACTGGTAGACTGCTTAACAATGACATCTCCTTCAGGGGCATTAGGGAAGGGACTTATTTTTTTGAGGAGGGAAGGGGACGGGGAGACTAATACTATTCCAATTGAACGAGCTGCAGAAATGGAAGCTCCTTAGATCCAGATGGCACTTGTCTGTCTTTTTATAAGGGTTTTCCTTCAAGTGAAACTACCACGTTGCCTCCCAATTTCTCTCCAAGTGTTGAACGGTCCTTAATATCATCCAAACCATTTACTTGCCACTCGTGTTTAATACCTGAAAGACAGATGGACAACAATGTACTTGTGAGAACCTCAACATGTGAATGGCATTATAACTAACAAGAAAAACATTTTCAGCTCCGTACCTGTAAATTTCTTTTTAATGGCATCTTTAGAGCTTGCGTAGATCATCTTGCTTTTTAAAGGTGCACTTTCAGGAGCCCTTTAAAGGAGAGAAGAAAACCACAACAAAACAGTTATTCAGTCATCCAGTGTTAACTCCAGAATATTCCATTTTAACAGCAAGCTTTGATTTTACACACCAGAATATAAATACCAGGTCTTCTTTCTTAGATTCCTTTGTCTCGTAAGTGGCATCGTACAAAGCGTATCGGCAATCATTCAAAGGTAGCAACTTCACAAAGGCTGTATAGGGGTCCTCCACAGTATCGCCAATGTCACCAACCAGTATCTGCTTTGACTCCTCTACAATTATTTGTTTTTTATCATCACTTAAGCAGAAGAGAACAGCTTTCTTTCTTTTTTTAATCTCTTCTGGTGTTGAAGATTTCCTTACTTTCATGTCATTAAAAACCTTTATGACTTCATCATTCACTGTTACTCCAGAAGCCTGTAAAACGAGATCAAAAGAATAATTTCAACAGCAAAAATTAACACTCACTAGAAAAGATGATAGCCCACAGTGCTAGATAAAGAAGTCTGCCTGCCCCCATAAAAATAAAAATACTGTACTCGACCCCAACGCACTAAGAATTTAGTAACCTTCACAGGATTGGAGCAGAAGATATCAAGGAGGTGCAAATTCCGTAAACTCTTGTTGCAGATCTCAGCATCTTCAACTGTGATTCTGGATAGCGGTTTTATACCACTTACCACCCAACTGTATTACTCAAGCGTTTTCCATTACCTTGTCGTGCCTTATTTGCCTTATTTGGGGGAAGGGTGGGAGCAGGGGTGTGCTGGGAACTCAACACAGGAGAGGAGTCATAGTTTTAGGTTGGGATAGGGAGGGTGGGTTTAGTGGAACAAACGCTACAGCAGCAGCTCACATCCAGCACTGTCATGACTCTCATTTTGCTGGGTGATGTAAGGCTCTCCAAGCAGCAGAAATGTTTTCTGCATTGTGTCAGCTTCAACACCATGCTTTATAAACTCCCGAATTTATGTCGTGCTGCCGCACCGGTATTATTTGACTCATCCTCCTTCATAGAAAAATACCAGTTACCGTGTCTACCGCTCCCCATAAGGCTCGCGAGCCGTTCAAAACCCGAGCCTAGAACCGCAAGAAAACAAAACACCGAAGGGGCAAACGGGGAGCTCACGGCAGCCAGAGAAGAAACTGGCGAGCGCCGCTGCGAGCGGGCGACTGAACTCATCCGCAGCGCCCTTGCTCCCAGCCCCACAGTTACATCTGACGATGCGGGCGCCGCCGGAGCGGGCTGCGCGGGGATGGCAGGTGCGCGGCTCGCTAGGAGACACCGGCTTTGTTCTCCGGGGGGCTCGCCTACCCCCTCTCCCGGCTTTGTTCGCGGGGACGACGCTCGCTTGCGGGGAATGGACGACCCGCCGCCCCGCGTCCTCCAGCCCGACTCTGGGCCACCCTCGTTCCGGCCCCAGCACAGCCGCGGCGGTGCCGGCGCCTCCAGCCGATCGCTCCCTCGCCAGACGGGGATATCCCCCAGGCCCGCGCCATGGGAGGGCCGCAGCAGCCGCTCTCCCGGAGGGGAGCCGGGAGCCCCTCTCCCTCCTCCCGCCGGACCCCCGCCTCTCACAGACACACACACACAGAGCCAGAAGCCCGCCCGATGCCGCAAGGAGCGCTGCGCCGCCCGGCCGGCCCCAACCACCGGCCCCCGGCCGCGCCACAGCCACCGCGGCCCGGCCCGCCCCGCCACCCGCTCCTGTCCCGCGGCCGCTCCCACCGCCCCTTCCC
>JANHGN010006010.1:0-36213 GCA_024605025.1 Megaceryle maxima
TATAGCTACATCATCTGAGCGTGAGTGGGGAGAGCGTTTGTGGCATTGATGAGTGTTGCTTTCTCCAGTGAATACTCCTTGGTGTGATCTTTGTCACAGATGGTTCTCTGGCAGAGAAGCAAGCTCAAAAAAAGCTTTGGAGGTGAACTCAAGGACTCACTATTCTCTTTAGTGCAGAAAAGATTTGTATTTTAAAGGCAATATTAAATATTACGGTAATTTGGCAAAAATATGTGCTGGAATTGGAAAGGGCAGTCCTTGTCCTCTCTGCCATGATGAAAGGAAGGTCCTACTTGAAAAAGACTCTCCCCTATTTATATTAGCTCTTCACATGATTAAAAGGTTATTTCTGCCAGCAAGAAGCAGACATCTGTAGCAGACAACTGTACAAGGAAAGCATGCACCATCCTTTTAGTGATGACAGTGGCATACTGGTATCACCATAGTTTCTGAAGTACTTAAGTACACTTTCTGCTGCTAAGGTGCCGCTGAGTACTAATAACAATAAAACATCAGAGCGATACTACCTGGTAGCTGAAGATACACAAGCCTTCTTTCACATGTGTTCAAGAGTCATCCAAAGCTTGTAGAATGAAGGTTGTGGTGTATATAAATAAAGGCTATGTAAAAGAAACATCATACTGGAATTTCAGAGTGATGATCAGTAGATGGTGCACTCTTCCTGAGTAGGAAATATTTTCAATTTATCAAACATATTATCATCCTCTTTCGAACTTTTTATGCCACAGTTAGTTAATATTTATTAAAAATTAAATTTCAAACACTTTTTTCCTTTCAGAAGTTACTCCAGATTTTCACTGTATAACATAACAAACAGAGAGACATGGGTTTAACTGACCCACTTCATTAAACTTGGTGGAATAATCTAATTATGGTGTTGCACTTTACCAATCGGTTCTTCAAAAAGAATGAGATTATCTGTTCACATTTTAATTAGCTCTCCTCTTTTTATCCTAAGATTGTTTGTTCTGCTTTTTATGAAAAGAAGACCAAAACCACAAAACCAACCCGAAAACAAAAAACCTTGTACTGTCTGATGTTATTTTCTTTGACATCATTTCTTCAGTTTATTAAAATAATCTGTATGAATGTAGACATCAGTGGTAGGGTCATAATATTTTGCTACCTACTCTCTTTACAGTAGGAATTAAAAAAAAAAATAATTTTTTTTTTTTTAAGTTCTTTTAAAGCTAATAAAAAACTCTTGTCTAGAAAGACTTCCAGGTTTGCAGTTCATGGGACGAGTCACAGACGTCATGTCTTTGCAAGACTGTGACTCTAAATATTCAACTACTCTCTGATGCAAGAAAATCAACAGTGATGCTTTCTGCTGAGCTCTGTCTATATTTCTTTTAAGTCTTCAATGGAAATGAAAAACTTGCACACATCACACAATTGAGAAATCCCACTTACTTGATTACAGTTATTTGGTTATCACTTTCTGTCTTTCTTTGATGACTGTCATACTCACTGGTGAGCAATCACAGTTCAGATGCTTCAAACTACCAAGTTACCAAGACATTTTGTTCTGACATTTCCCAATTTTCCCTCGCTGAACAAGACTACTCAATCAACTAAATCTGGGAAGCACAACTTCTGTGAATGCTCTTTGGCAGCCCTGCCCCTGCCTGCTGTATCTATGAGCCTGAGAGTCCTTCTACTGGGGAATTACAACCCCACAGCATCTCAAGCCTTCTCCTGGCTTTGGGATTTGGGCTAAGCATTTTAAAGGAGCCCAAGGAGGATTTAAAGTTTCAATTGCTACTATGATCCAAAAGATTTCAATTGCCTTTCTGAGGTGACAGTCTTAACTATAGAAAGCTTGGGTACTTTTCCCCTCCTAGATTTTAATGTTTTATTAATATTACTTTTTTTTCTCCCATGGGATCTTCAAAAGCATCCTAGTTATGAGGACATCTTGACCTCTTTTCCATAGCTGTCCAGTGTGTGTCAGGTCTTATGTGATAGCTGCCCTTACAGAATGGAAAATTTAAAAGAATTTAACAAAACAAAAGAAAGAGTTTGAAACTTAGACTATGTACCATTTTTTTCCTACTTTTTTAATCTCTTGAATGATTTTCTTCTGTTTAGACCAATGTGGTTACAAGGAGTATACAAATAATTGTGGTTTCAGACTGCTAAAGTCAAGGATGTTGTAGGATATGAGACCCCAGCTTAAGCAAAAATATTCTTTCCCCCCCTCCAGGATTAATCAATGTAAAACTGTGCTCTATACTTGTCTACAATATGTCATTTAGAACAAGTAATTTAGTTCTCTTTCAGTAACTGAGTGTTCCCACTTTTATACTCATTTAGATGTGAAGAATGAGATCTTTCACTTCAGTAACATGTTTTTTTAAGATGGACTGATAGGTATGTCTCTGTTATGCTTGGGACCACTGTGGCTGCATAGGTTATAAACTCTGTGGATGAGGAAATGTGATAGATTTAAAGGCCTAATTCCAAATTATGAAAAGTATTGGGCATTTAGGGACAAATTTGCAAAGGGGCTAATGTTATGCCTTGTTTTCTGGAAGATTGCTGTAGTAATGAACTGAGATGATCCAGCTGACCCTAATTTCTCTCTGGTAGCGTTTCAAGAAACAGCAATGCAAGCTCATACTTTCCATGAGCAGACATTTTAATCACACTGTCATATATGTACTTTATTAAAATAACACATTATATTAATGTCTGTGCCATGTAAGCTTTTTATAATATTGCACATATTTTAACATGGTGTAAAAATCAAAATGAAATTAAATAACGTGCTCTGATGATTCTGAATGGGTAGAATTTTCACTTCCAAGGAAGCATTTTAAAGACATTTGTTTTGCTTTGTTTCAGACTGAATAATCTGTGGATATTGATGTTTGATTTCTGAATGGAAGAAGAATGAGTAAGCTCAGGAATAAATTGCTTTGTGTATTTGATTCTGCATTCTTGTAGGAGGCTACACAAAGGTGTCTTAGGAGCTTTGTGAAATGATATTATGATTTACAAAGTGTAGTAGTTCTTGTAGGTCCTTATCATGAAGATCCTGACCTCTGCAAACTATCATAGGCCAAAAATAGCACACATTTTTCTGAACATAGTATTCTCATTTATCACAGGAGATAAAAACCAGGGAGACACAAATGCTCCAGCTTCACCTGAAACACTTCATATGGGTTATGGTCTTAAACAACACATACAGTCAGATACTGATCATCAGTCTGATCCTGCATGGCAGTTCTTACCTATTGGTGCTTAGTACTTTAAGTGTGTATTTTGGCCTGGCTTTTTGCTAATTTCATGCTGTATGTTTCAGGAGCTCATGATAGGTCCTGGTGTTTTCTGGGCTGTGGTCCCTTCAGAATTCTGTTTAAAAAAGCGTTTTTGATGTTTTATTCCATAGAAACAAAAGTTGTTCTTCAGATGCAAAAATCTGTGCATCTTTAATATATTGCAAGTTCTTTACACATTCATTTATGTCTTACTACTTAGGTCAAAGCAAAGAGGTTCTGGCAACATCCATTTCAGAATGAATATTAATAAACAATGTGCTAGTTAATGAGCATGAGGATATAGACTTGAATAACAGGTGTCAAATGCATGCTCCTGTTGCCTTAGTAACAATTTGTTCCCCACCGAGGATTTAACTTAACCCAATTGTCAATGTAAATTTAACCCTCAACTCTTCAGCTACTTCCTTACTATAGTAAATGGAAATATTTCCTGAAGTCTGAATAAAATTGCTGGAAAAAATTTTAGAAGATTTGTAACATTATGTCATACCTTTGGCTCAGTTCACTGTTCACCTGTTAAATACCCTAAGGACAAGACACTTTCCCTTACCTTCTTTCTGTTTAAGAATCCTGCACGTAAGGCTCAAAACCCTCATTAAAAATCACTTTATATCTGATGATGAATTTCCGTGGACACCCACAGTTAGACAAATATTGTTCTAAGGTTACTGATGCTTGTTTAGCAAAGTGGTTAGCAAAAAAAAAAAAAAGAAAGATAATATTCTTTTCCTCTTCCTGTTCCTTATTTGCACCAGATAGTTACTTGCATATTTAATCCACTTCATCATCATGAAAGAGGATGGCTACATATATATGTGTTCCACTTTTTAGCATTTTTCTTCAGTGTAAACTTCAGCAAACACCATCTGTCTGTAGAAGAACAGAAAACTACAGGTAACTACTGGCAAAAAGCAGACAGACTTTCAGAGAGAAAGTAACTCATGGATCTCCTTCTCCTTTCTGACATTTCCATATGGTGACTGTGGAACTAGGAGCATTTTTTAGTTTACACAACAGCCCTTCCTCTCATTTTTCTTTCAGCTGAATTTCCAGGGAAAGAAAACTCCAACATGCAGGCCAAAAGACGTCATGCCAGGTCTGGGAGGCTGGGAAACCAGGAGATGTAGAGGACACCAGCCTCTCAGAGCAGGCACAGCCTGAAGTATTTTAATGGTCCCTCTGTCCTCTCTCCATACACAGGGTGCCAGGCAACTATCCTTGCAGCTCATTCCAAAAGCTGGCTGTAATTATTATAGCTCACATCTGCTGAAGCGTGAAGAGAATGAAGTCAAAGCTTAAAGTAAGAAACAAAAGAAGAACCAAAGTGGAAAGCTACAGTTGAAGCTACCTCTGTATTAGGGAATTTTTCACAGTACACTCTAAGTCATATCATAACAAAGGGAGAAAGGGAATTCAACTGTTTTCCCTTCATGTCTTCTTGAACTAGACCCTAAAAGACCTGACATCAGTTGAGCTACACAGAAGTCAAATCCACACTACAAATTTGTGCTGGCATTTCTCAGGGGTATGGGGAGGTGTGATGCCAGAACAACAGACCTATGCTATCAGACAAGCCTTGAAAAAGAATCAGCTATAGAAAGAAAAGCCACACTTCGATGTGTTGCAGGTTGCACTATATGAAGTGCATCTGCTGGAGCTGTATTACCAATCAGAGCAGTTTGCATTAGTATATCCCAGAGTCAGTGAAGCCTCACTAGACACTGTCCTCTTATTTAGATTTTACCAGATCCATATCTTTTTCCTTTCAGAATCTTGTTTCAGTGTTTCAAAAGTTTCATTTTCCTTCTGTCTAAAACACTCGGAGGAGCACAGCTGTGTTGTGCCACATGGTCCTGTTAAGGCTGTTGATGTGCAGCAACATATAAAATAAGTTCATTTTGAATGGTCTATTGAATTGATGGCCTGGACCCCAGGCAGGAATGCTTAAACACAATCTCCAGAGAGCCTTAAGACTTCTTTACAGGGGGAAGGGTGCCTGCTGAGAAAAACAGTATGTAAGCATGAAATGAAAACTTACATGACTGTGAAGGAGCAGAATTGCACAAAAGGAAGAAGCATAGTTGAAAAGCCCTCTTTAACACTAGTATTCCCTAATTTTTCAGTATAATATATAAATATTTTGCATACATATATTATTTATGATGTGAATGCCTTAGGACAATCCAAATGATTTTCAAAGTCATGTTCCACCTCAAATAAAAGGCACATAGAAATAGCAGAAAAATAAGCTATTTATTAAGTTTAATTTAGAGAGTATTTTGTTGCTGCTGTTCATATATCGTATTTGACTTTCATTCCAATTAGTCATATTTCTACCATCATAATCTCCATTCTCTCTGCCCAATGATCCCAGACATTTTGCCCTGACCTTTCTACCTCAGTGTTTCCACCTCCTTTACTCTTTGGCACAGGTTAAAGCTTAAAGCTCAGAAACCCTGAGAAGACCTCTTGCTCTTTTTGTGGTCCTTCATTTCTTTCCTCAGGCAGATCCATGTAACATTGCAGTTGAAGTAGAGGCAGAAAGAAGAACCTGCATGAGCTCTGCAGCCTAGCAAAGCGATTCAGCACACATTTAAGTCTAAGGTATGAACTCAAGATCCTGTGGCCAGGGGCCCCTGCCTGGTAGCTTATGAGTTTACAGGAAAAGAGGTACAGCAAGATTTGAATGTTTGGCTTTGTAAGCAGAGCTCTCATGCTATGGAAGTGTCATGGATCAGGGTGCTGAAGGACATTCAACTCCTTGTACAGTCAGGAATAGCTTAGGTAGCAAGGCTGCTGAAGAGACACTATGTTTGCACCCACTCCTTGCAGTAGTGTGTCCATCCATTTGGTCCTGCAGTGGCCTGGCTGAAAAATTAAACCAGGCAAAAACAAATCAGGCTGTCCTTCCAGGCTGGTCTTCATTTAGTTTTAATTCCCTGAACCGTTTGTTTTCATTCACTGAACCAGGTTGTAGGATCAGAAAGGTGGGAGCATTCAGCCAGAAGGGAGAGAGGCAGTGTTAGGTACTGTTGGTCTTGCCCTTAGCAGAGAACCAGTCTGTGTCCCATTTCTTTGATTCTCTGGTAAAATACTAGGGTGGAGAGAGTACAAAAGATACAAAATAAGCCTGATAATTTCCTACACCCCTCAGCCCCTGAATTACAAGGTGTGACTGATTACTGGAAAGCTCTTAATTTATTAGAAAATTTGAATATTGAAAAGGAGGTCCATCTCATCTCACCATTTACTTTTCATATCTTGCAACACAGAGAAGTTACTTTGTTGTTGTTATTAGCAGAATTTCAGAATGGTTTTGTGTCTACACTCTGCACATCTGTTGTCTCTCAGATATTATTCAGATTCCTTTTTGCTTTGAGAGAGATGTATGGCAATATTTAAAAAAGATACCAAATAACCATCCTGAAATAAAGCTTTTGATGAACATGAAAATCATTAGGCCAGACAGGCCGGTAGCTGTTCAGGACATGAACAGAGTGGGAGTGTGAAAAGGAATTGGTGAATAGGCTCTTAGATCTGGAGGGAGAGTTTCTCTTCTCTCTTCTTCTCCCTCCTTGTGTTTCTAAGCCTCAGAGGAGAAAAAGCTAACAGCATGAAAGGCAGCAATATTGGAAGTGTTGTGGAGAAAGCAATGCTGAAGGGTACAAATGCAGCTGACATGAACACATTAAAAACTCCCAGTATAGGTCCCTGAGTTCTTTGGGGCAAAGAAACCTTTCTGTGTGAGTGCTGTGACCTGATAAGACTTCTAAATTGTAACACAATGCCAATGGAACGAAGAGATAAGTGCAATGAAAAGCAGCATGCTGACTAGGAAGTAAAAACAGTCACTGACACAGGCTTTTCTTTTGAAATCAAGCTCATGGCTGTTATTTTAACTAACTCAAGCTAGTGAGAAATAGCTGTAAACTATTTTCAGTCCATTAACTTGAACCATTTTTCATTAGCAGATGTCAATACTCTTCATGACAAAGTCAGCATGTTTGGCATCATTTTGCAAATGAAGAAACTGTGACATAGAGAAGTTACAGAGTTTGATTCAAGGTGACTCATCTCTCTGACAGTACCCCAGTGACTACAATCCAGGAACCCAGAGACTGAATCCAACAGTTTCTGCAATGTTATCTTATTTAAAGTGTGTATTTGTGCATATAGATGCGCACACATATATACACAAAGACATATATTAGCAGATATTCTAGAAATACTTGGATGAATAATTCCTTACTATTGCATACTAGTAATTGCCTTGTCATGAAGGCACTGAGCAGAAAGAGGGTTCAGAATAATTTTATTTCTAATCACTTTCACCTTTGTAATCCATTAAAAGACACATCTCTCTTGTGCCTTCCATCTCATTTTTTTTCCAGAGACCCTAATGATCTGACATTTATTGATCTAAGCTTGTCTTCCAAATTGCTAATTTGTTTTTATGGTCCTAAATGTCTCTAACTGGGTTTCTGCCATGTTTCTCTTAGAATCTGAAATAGGTTTTTTTGATAAACAAATATGCAACTTGTATAGATTTTATATTAATATTTGATTACTTCTCATCATGTTTCTACAAAATAATTTAATACAGCAAATGACCACACCAGCTTGTGTGTACTATGGCTACTTTTGTAAATGGTCTAAGTTATCCTTTCATTAAACCTATTTAAGTAAGCTGAATTTAGCCTGCCTAAAATTGTCCCAAGGCAACAATGTGATCAATTTTTCTCTTCTTTAAAAGGTACACTTCCATTATCACAGACCCTGAAAATTAAAGTAATATTGGCTATTATAACAAAATAATAATTTAGTAAGTATTGAATGCAATCCACCTAGTTACTATTTTTCTTCAAGAGGATCACATCTGTTCCAGTCATACAGAAATATATTCAAGTATGAAATGGTGGTGGGCGGGGAGAAGGTATTGAGGAAGATACCGTGGGACCAGGTGTTTTGTGCCAGCGTTTTAAACTTGATTATTAATCTGGAGAGTAACAAATCACATTTGTTTTATTTTTCCTGTTATTCTTGTCAGGTACTTAATTTGTTGTGATGCTGTTCCAATCCTCTCTTATTTTAAGAGGCAGAACTGGTTAGAAATTTGCTAGCAGTATTTCCACTTCAAATCACTTTTTCATCCACTTTCTTTGGATAGTTGTTTGTGATTTCATTAGAAATGGCAGTCTAATGATTCAGTGCTACTGTGGAAGTAAGCTGCAGCATAACTTCTCAGGAACTTCTTTCTTTCTGAGGAGATCACTGTTAATCTTCAAGGGACTTTTCTAGATGACATGTTACAAAAAGATGCACTGAAATTAAATGCTCAGAAATGATCCTAACACCTACTGGGGATATTGCAAAGCCAGATCATCAGAAATTCTCCTTTGTAAGGCCACCATTGGACCATCAAAGGGAAATCAAGGACTTTCAGACAAGTAAAGTCTGTAAGCTCCTGGCAGCAGAGGTGTTTGAGATGGTATTCTTCCTTTTGCAGCAGATGAATAAGTGAGTGTGGGGTAGGATATAGGTGCAGGTCCAGCAGTAAGAGGCTGAGCCCACTTAAAGCCACTCAGTTTGCCCTCCCTGGCAGCCTGTTTTCCTTAGGAATCTGCTGCATCCCAATTCAGTTTGTTGCAGTTTGTCTGTCTGTACTCTCAATACCTCTTCATTTTCATTCTGAAGCAGTAATTTTTTGCACACTCACTGTCTGGTTGGCTGCAGTCCATTTCAAAGGCCTTATTACCATCTAGTGTATTACCAGCAACTTAAAAGGACCAGAATTTCCTTTCTTATCCATGCCATCTTTGGTTCTGATTGATCACCTCTCCATTTTATCTCTTTGTAACACACTGTAGTGTTACTCCCTGGCATATGTTTTGGATGCTCCAAAAGCAGAGGGGGGAGATTAAAAACTTGTTACCATGAAAGTGAAATCCTTCTCATAGTAGGAGTAACAAGCTAGTCAGGAAAGCACTCGAGCAGCTAAAACACCAAGGAACAGAAATGTTCTCTTTCATGCACAGAGGAAGAGCTGTGCTTCTGAGAACTGTAGAAGAACAAAGTCTCTGTACAAAACCTGGGCACAGTAGGAAATGTTCACAAGTGCCTATATCCTATTGGCTTTGTGAAACTAAATCACACAGTATACATTGATATCTAGGAGATATTTGTGACATTTATGAAATTATATTATAAAATTATTTCAATACTTTCTCTCCCACTGTAGTATTGAATTTATTGATTACGAATGAGAAAATTACTTCTGTAACTCTCTAAGGATGAAGAGTAATGCATAAAAGGGGATACATTCATGGAGCTTCTTCTCATTTGCTGGTAACTCAATGCGTCCAGGAATTGTAATAATGTAAAGGACATCTCAGGCTCAGAAAAACAGAGAACATAAAGGTATCACCTCCTATGTACATAATATTATATTATTATTGAGCCTTTGAATGTAACAGACATGTTTTACCAGATTTTGCTGTGGTAAAAATTTATCTAGACAATGCTTCGTTTGTTTTTATGGATAATCTCAGTATTTACTGAGGCTCCTCAGTGTCCGAGTGTGCACGTGCTTGCTTACTTCCTGCCAATAATTGTTCATCTATAAAACACGCACTGCCAGGAAATTGATAAAAAGAACTAGAGCCAAGAGGCTTGACCACAGAAGATTTCTCATTACAACAAACTGGCTGGAGCCCTGAACACTTTCATTCATTACAATTCTCACTGATGCAGGTAGACCTTAGCTGTATTTTATCAGCCTTTGTTGATCCACTGAGAACAGGAGCTGTGAAGTAGTAGGTATCTTGCACTTTTCATTTAGAGTTGTTTTTATTTTATGTTTTTCCTCTGGGTTTTCTCTTAAGACAAAGTTAAAAGGCACATTTCAATCAACTGAGCTGATGCTGTGAAGCTCATTCACTGAATTCCCAAGGGACAGGGAGAGGAAACAACAAAACTTTCTACTGAAAAGTGAAAAACACAACTCTCTGCTCCAATTATGATAATCAGGGAGTGCAGGATGGGAGTGAAGGGCTGAGTAGAATGGAAGAGAAAAAACAAATTTAATTATTGATATTTGAGTCCATGCATCTGACATCTTGCACTTCAGGGTCCTTGATGTATATAAAAACATATCACCAAATACTGTTAAAGATGCTGTACAGGAGCATTTCCTCTTTCATAGGAGGCAGAATATATTGAAAGACACATTAGAATTATAAAATCATAGAAAATAGTGCTGAAAGGGACCTCAGTTAATCATCAGGATCATGATAGCACCTCATGCCTAAAATATACCTGGCAGACATCTGGAAAACTTCAAGTGGTGGACATCCCACAGCTTCGGCATTTGTGAGACCTCATCTCGAACACTGTGTTCAGTTCTGGACCCCTCATTATAGGAAAGACATTGAGATACTGGAACGTGTCCAGAGGAGAGCTACCAAGCTCATGAGGGGTTTAGAGAACAAGTCGTATGAGAAGAGGCTGAGGGAGATGGGTATCTTTAGTTTGGAGAAGAGGAGGCTGAGGGGGGACCTCATTGCCCTCTTCAGCTACCTGAAAGGAGGTTGTAGAGAGGTGGGTGTTGGCCTCTTCTCCTTAGTAACTATGGACTGAACCAGAGGAAATGGTCTGAAGTTGTGGCAGGGCAGGTTTATATAAGACATTAGGTAGAAATTCTTTACAGAAAGAGTGGTGAGGCACTGGAACAGCCTTCCCAGGGAGGTGGTGGAGTCACCATCCCTGGAGGTATTTAAGAAATAGGTAGACCTGGTGCTTTGGGACATGCTCTAGTGCCAGGCATGTAGGGGGTTGTGTTTTTGAAGTTGTGTTTGATCAGGGTATTTAGGTGGCTTTTTTTTTTGTTATGGGTATGGTTGGACTTGGTGATCTAGGAGTTCCTTTCCAACCATGAATATTCTGTGATTCTGTGATTCTTTGGACTATCTATTCACTGTCCTTAGTATTAGTCCCTTTGTGAGAAAGCACACACTTTTACCAGAAGCTCTGTCCTGGTCTACCAAAACCCATCCTTTTACAGTGCAGCTGGAAGCTACTGTAGACCACTGGAGTTAGTCCTGCCAGTCTCTTTCCTCTCTATGTAATATTAGCCTAGTCATACACACGCTGTTGACATCTGTTGCTAAGCAGGGCCTAAAAAGTAAGGTAATTTCTCAGATATTTGTCTCAGATAGGTCTAGATTCTGCTCATTCACAAGTGTGGGTGCAAAAAGAAAGAACAGAAAATGAATATGAGAGAGATGCAAATACAACACTGATAGTGTGGCCTTGTATTGGCTGCATAAGTTCTGCCAATTTTCCTCTGTGTTACATGGAAGGACGTGATGGAAAGTAGCATGAGGGTAAATATACTTGATTAAGTGTGGTAGACCACAAAGATTTCATGAGCAATTAATACAAAATTTGGTTAAATGCCTGTTTTCTCCTCTTTCTCAGTACAGCAGTTGCCACTATGTGCCCTTAACAGCAGAAGGACAGGGACAGAAGTGGGACTCTTCTAGGTGTACACAGCTTCAGTTGTGCTCTGAGCAATTTGTTTTCAAACACAATCATAAATACCTGGAATTGTGGGGTTTGAGTGGTTTTGTCTTTGTTTTTTTTTTGTTTGTTTTTTTTGTTTGTTTGTTTGGGGGTTTTTTTGTTTGTTTGGTTTTTTTTGTTTGTTTTTTGTTTGTTTGTTTGGTTTTTAATTCTATTTTCAATTACCTATAGAGTACCCTGTCAAGTAGCTGCACATACTTCATATCACGTTGTTTTCTCCATTTCATCTAGTACCTAGAGCTTTGTAGCTGTACACTGCACAAATCCAGACACTCACTTTTTGATGCTTAGCTTCACATCGTCTTGAAAAAAATCTTTATTCAAATTGAGTGCCTAGCAGCCTCTGCTATTCGAGTGTGATTTTCACAAACAATGGAATTACTTCCATAATCATGTTCTTGGCTCTTGAAAATGTATCTGCTGTGTGTTTTTAGCACATATTTACTTTTACCTAAAACCAGTTTAAAATATTTTACTGATGAATGAAGATAATGATATGGTAGATTTTTAGAAAACAAAATTAACCTATTTCTAATTTAAATACTGCAGGCTTTTCAAAGAATGGATTTTTTACTCATGATGTTGGGAAAACCTACCATTTTATGTAATGAAAATTCAGCCACAACTGGTAAAACAATTAAGAAATCCATTTCTTCATAGCATGCAGCAGGAAACAAGCAACTCCAACCAGTTTGCTTGCTTGAGTGAGTAGACAGTTTTAAAAATGACATTGGTATCTATGAGCACAGAATGACACCCAGATCCAGTCCCCTTCCAAACACAATCTCTTCTTAGCAAACATGCCCCGTGATGAAGACCCACCTTATATCAAAATCACCAGACAAGCCACAGTACATCCCTAGCATTGTGATAAGGACTCTGTTTTGTTCTCTTTGTGTGCACAACATTTCCCAGAGAGCAGAAGTGGTTTGGTTGTGAGTGCTTTCCGATTTGCACAGTAGGGAGGTTTGCTGAGGGAGGGGAAGAGATTAGGTTTGCTGTGAGCGCTACTCTGTACTGCATGAAAACAATGCTTTTGGCTGTGCCTTTGTGCATCACCCTCCTGACTTCTGCCCCCACCTCCTTACAGACCAGCTGCATACAGTTTTATTATCCAGCGAGGCTCATTTCCCAGGATGGTGACGCTAACACTGAATAAATAAGGCAATAATAGGTAGAATAAGCAGGCCATGGGATAGAGAATGTCCTCACTCCCTTTAAAGAGCATCTATGGCTCTCTCTTCATCTTCAGTCAGCAGGAAAACATCTCCCCTCCTGTTTCAATCTACTTCTGAACACACTGCATCAGTCAGGGGGAGTTTGGCCTCTTTAAGGGACAAAGAATGGTAGAGAAGTGCCCATTCCTGAATCAATCTTTCTCTGTCGGAGGGTGCACAATGCAATCTGAGGCAAACTGGAGAAGCAGGAGGATAATTTTAGACAGCAGGTTCTCTGGGGTAATATATTTATCTATTTATCATTTTAGGCTTTGTTTATGAGGAAACATGCTGGCTATATCTGTAAATATTTTAAATGCTTCAGTTGGTGGTAGGCGTGGGAAGGGGATCCAAACAGGGATTCTGGGCATTTTCCTTGCTGTTCCTTCTGACATGTCAGTTCAGAGCAATTGGTAACGTAGCGACAAGCTGCAGCACTTCATTATTATCACAATCTGGTACCTTTTTAATATAGTATCTGACATTTCAGTCAGACAGAGAGATTTGTTCTTAAGCTGGCAGGAACTTTATGCCCTGCACTTGAGAACATCCCCTTGCTGGGTAGATGGACCAGGCAGAGCACACGCTGTCTGTATTTATCTAACTATGTCAAAGCATGGCATTCAGATGAAAGGCAAACATATCAAAACACATGGAAAATGGCATACAAGAACCAAGCCATCCCTTGCGGTCTAGTAAAAACATTTCTTTGTTATGCAGTTCCCAGCAAGGGATCACACAAGTATCTTACTGGAGAGAAGAAAATCCAGAGCTCACCTAACCTCATCTTGGTAGCAGAGCTACCCCAAGCTACCTGCCCACTCAGGCAGGTTCTTTCACTGCCTGTGCTGTGAGGCTTTAGGGGAGGTGCTGACACCAAAAGCAATAGAGTGGTGCAGCTATAAGGACACAGGGCTGTGACTGTGCTAGAGACACTGACAGGAGTGTTCTTTTGGGATTACAGTGCAGGGAAAAAGAGCTTGGGAAATTCTGGTTTACAGGAAGGATCTCCACACCTAAGTTTTTTCTTAGATATATTAGAGATCTATGATTTTAGGCCTGTCTTTGCATGGCTTTGTGTGGCTCATCTTTTCCACTTCATTTTGTTCTGCCTACTTGCCCTTACTGGGAACCAGCAATCAGAAATGGGAAAATGGTATAATATCTATTGTTTATTTGGATCTCTGCATCTCACAACCTCTAAGTAATATCAAAACTTTAATAAAAACATCCTGTAGATGTTACTGATATTCATTTTCCACATGGGTAAACTGAGGCAGAAGCATTTTCTGGCCATGTACAGGTATTCCTATCTCTACTGAGTATCAGTGTGTGTCCCAGGAAGTCTACTAAATTTGTGTGTTATGTGGACAAGATGCCATTCCACATACACAAAAGTGATAGGATTTGGCTCCAAATAAGTAACCTAGTTTCTAGATTAAAAATGTCTGATTCTGTTGAATTTTGCCTTCCCACTTTAACACTGCTGACAAGACTGCTGTTTCCTGTTAACGGTCTGTTGAGATTTTGGTCAGTTGAGATTTTTGGTCCCAGCATGACTGAGAAGTCTGGCCTTTCCCATGTTAGATGCTGATCAGCAGAAGGACTGCTGTGTCTACCCCAGAAGTAGCTGCACAGGAGTAATGTGTGAAATCCTCCTTCTTTGTAATGCATTCTGTGTTATCCAGCATGAAAGACCAGATAGGCTTTTGTTAATATTTAAAAAAATTATATCTTAAAAGAAACAAATCTTTGATCAAAGCCTGTAATCACCGTGTTTGACCTAAGCTGACTTAACAGATAGAAGTAGAATAAGAAGATAATTTTCAGTAGTATTTGTTTTATCTTGGCTGGAATATTTTTTCCTCAATAATTCATGTACTACAACATCTATAATCTTTCTTTTATTAAGGCTAGACTATCTGTTTTAAAGCTGTGTTTAAAATGCCATATAGGGTAACTCTAGGGGTTCTGTGAAATGAATTGTTTACAACATTTTTCTCCCTTATAATTCACTTAAACCACAGCCTGATTGTGAGAATAAAACCCTGTAGCCTTTAAGTTATACTGACACATTATATTTATAGCAGTGAAAAGAGAAAGGTAATCTTTTTTTTTTTTTTTTTTTTTTTTTTTTTAAATCAGGGAGAAGTAAGCATGTAAAACAATCCTGATCTGATTTGTGTGCAGTAATCCACAACAGTGATTTAGGGGAAACTTCACAAAAGTGCCCCAGGAATTTAGGAGCATTGGTCTTAATTTTTAAAAAACTCCTGGACCCGTGACAGCATAATTTTCATAGCAAGTCAGTGAGAACTGGACTCTTAAGTCATTAAGGCCTTTTGAAAAACAGTTATTAAATTCTCAGGAATCTATTTTTTTTTTTCCCTCTAAAACTCTCAGTTGAAATTCAGGGATTTTTTTCATGTATTAAGCTGCCTAAATACAGATTCAAGTTTCCCTCAGTCTTTCAGACTACTCAGTGGGTATATGTGGGACATATGTAGGATTCTATGTTACATCAAAATACTTTGAATTTATTCAAGCTTTGATTACCTTTAAAATCAAGACAATGGAATTGTTATTTGCTGTTAAAAAAGGTCTGTCACATGCAGCAAAACTAACCTCTCTGCATATACTACTAGTGCACAAGACCGTGTCTATCTCCAAAGAAGTTAATGCATGTAAAGCAGCTTGTGCACTGTGTGCCATGTTGAAGTGCTGTGCTGCTAAATGTTATGGGAGTCAGAGAGGGGATTAATCAAATGTTTGTACAATACAGAGTTACTGTATATGTTTTCCAGCACCACTGAGAATTCGCATAAAAGATTCAAAATAGCCCAGGAGAGCAAGGCAGGGAGTTAATCCCCTCTCCTTCCTTCACCTTGTCTGATTTGGGGAGCAAAAGACAATGAAAAATAGGGTAACAAAGACAGGATACTTGGCTAAGGAATCAGTCATCTTTTCAAAGACTAAATTAAGGGCTTCATGAGGAAATTATGCATTCCCAAACAAAACTGTGTTATAGTCCTACATGATATCTGATTATCACTTTAAAGAGTCACTGGTTTTGAAAGATAATTTGAGCAATAGCTGTGCTAATAGGAATTGACCTTATTCACTGTCCTTAGGAAATAGGCATCATTGCAGGTATGTAGATGTTTGTGTTGCCAGAATCCTGTCTGATCACTTGAGTACATTAAACCATGTGATACAGGCCAAGGCCAAGCAGTACTCTGAAGGTTAAGGCTTGCTTTTAACATAGCATAATATTTTACTGGCTTTGGAAATGATAAGTTTTATCACATCTGTCACGTCATGCTGATCTGGTTGCTAAACAGGGTCATCACGCATCACATGGGAAAGACTTGCTCACTGAGGTTTGCTATTTATCTGTGATTAATGGAATAACAAGATACTAAGAGAGGCTGCTGACCATGCATTAATTAATCCAACATACCTCTTGTCTGGTGGAGGGCTAGCAAACACCAATAGACAGCACTTGTAGTCTAAGAAGGGCATCACACAGTGAGAATGTAGCTTGGAATCATCCTGTTTCCAGATGTGTTGAACAGTGATTGGAAGTCACCAATGCGTTGGTGGTCTAATAAAGCTACAAGTCAGCTAGGAAGCATGCAGGAAATATCAGACAGCAGGCAAATAAAAAGCCATTGAATTTATAGTTCACAGTCAGTGGAGCTGCCAGACAGCTTGAGTATGCTGTGCAAAACCAGGCTCCTACCATTTATTACATTGCAATAACAGAATCTGGTTGGCAAATATCTTCAAAGGATATGAAACAAACACTCAGGGATTAAGAATCTGAGTAACTTCAATGCTAAAGATGTTTTCCACATTTTTGCTTGTTTGATATGAGGTGAAAGGGATTCCTTACTACTATAGCACTAGACTTTGCTGAGACCACTCTAGACTTTGCATCTCATTTTTTAACAGCTATTTCCCACAAGAAGTGTTTTCTGAGGCAGTCTGGAACTGAAAATAGTGCTGATATTAATGGAGGAAAAGAATGGGATCTGAATAAGAAATTTAAATACGTTATTTGGATGTCTCAGCTAAAAAGATTTCTGATAGTCCTTCTGTGAAGGAAAGAAACAATTACCCACATTCTTTTCTGAGGAGCATTTTCTCCTTCTGAAGTCCCTATAATGAATCACCATTCTTTCTTCCTCTCCTAAAAGAATTTGTTCATAATCGCTACCTTTGAAAAAGAACATGTTTGAAGGTTTCAATTTTCAACTTCCAGGCCAGGTCTTTCAGTAGGGAGGAAAAACAAATGAGCACAAGCCTGAAAGTTCTCATGGATTTTAACAAAAATAAGAGTTAAAATAACAGAATAGGTCAATTCTCCATGAGGGTCTAAAACTGTGCAAAAAGAGCCAGAAGTTTCCTATCAGAAAACTGCCTAATTGTGAAGCATTATACAGCTTCATAAAATAAAGGATGTCTGCCTGGCTCCAAGTACTGATAATTTGTATTCTATAGGGGAAAAGACAAGACCTGAGCATCTCATAATTCGTTATCTGAGAAAATACAGTCTGTCAGTTAAAGGAAGGAAACTGCAGTAGGTCATTTTGGGTACCTTGCTGAGTCTATCATTGATTCACAGCACAGCACAGCAATGAGCAAGGAACTTGATCTCTTTGCAGTCCAGTCTATATAACTATTTAAAAGAAGTAATGAAATCTACTTCACAAGGGATTTTTAAGCCTTGTTGTTTATAAGATACCAGGACAGGACCAATCACTAGAGGGATTTCAAAGTATAATTAGTGTCCTAGGAGTACTAGGGAGTTTCATGCTTAGGTGATTCTTAAGCAATTAACTCTGTAGGCTATTTCAAAATCCCTAAATTCCCAAATTTCAGTCTATCAAAAACTGCTGAGCTGTCCCAACCTGTGGTAGCACATAAAATAAAACGAAAGAAAAAGTTATAAAGATGAGGACATGAATATAAGGAGAAAGAGAAAAGAGAAAAGAGAAAGAGAAAAAGAAAGAGAAGAAAGAAAAAGAAAGAGAAAGAGAAAGAGAAAGAGAAAGAGAAAGAGAAAGAGAAAGAGAAAGAGAAAGAGAAAGAGAAAGAGAAAAAAAGAGAAATAAAAACCTGCAAACTCCCTTGTTTGGTTCTTCAGCCTATGTAGTGAGCAGTAAGTAAATGCCATATCATCCAAATTAGAAGTGATGAATCTGTTTTTCCTCTTGGCTGTATTGCTGAGCTATTCCTTCATTTGTTCCAGGATGTTGATTATCAGGAGTCTTGGATGTAAAGTAGGCATTTTTTAAAGTGTATCTGAATTAACTTGCTGTGAAAAAAAAAAAAAAAGATGGTATTTTAAAATTTTCTATTATATGTAACTGAAATAGTATTATATTGGAATATAGTCATCATTGCTGCTAATTACTGATCTAAGTAAAGCCAATGGATAAGTTAAATACTCTCCTTTTGGGTTAAATTGAAGGAGCAATTAAACATTTGGGTAGCCAGGGATAGATGCAGCTTCACTCTAACGGGAGGTGCTGAGCAGTTCAAACATATGACTCAAGAGAGCACATGCCAGCACAGCTGTCACTAGTGGGTCTGGGGAGCCCAAAGTCATCCAACCCTTTGTAAATTTGCATTTGGTGGTTCAGCTGGTGTGGTGTTGGCCACTGCCAGAAGCACTGGGAAGCATAAGGCTGAGCAGAAGGTGAACAATAAAGATGAGTTAGTTCTTGGAGGCCTGGCTGGCAGGACTGACACTGGGGTACAAATAGTTTATGGAAGGTTGTGTGCCTGTTTGTGCATGGCAGAAATGAGAGCAGCAAGTGTTAGTGGCACTTGGAGAAAAAGTCAAAAGCCCTTATTTAATTTTGCAAAACCAGAGTTTTCTTTCTAAATAAAGACATTTTTTTCCTGCTTGCTTTCTGGAAAATTTGATTTAAGACATGTTATAGTAAGTAAGTAGAAAACTCCATTTTAACCAGTTACTCCTCCTGCCAGTACTTGCATCTGAAAGTTTTAAAGCCCTGCAGCTTTATCTTCTACAAGAGTTTCTTGCCCTTCCTGGGAAGATTTATTTTTAAAACTGTCCATCGGATAGAGGTTATGTTAATGTTGATATGAGTAATAGAGAAGCTGAACAGCTATACTTTTTTTTTTTTCTCCTTTTCAGTTTAGGAACTTAGTAACCTATTAAGTCTTCTAGATAAAATGAAGCATGTCTAAATATATGCAAAGCACTCGGATGAATAAATGCAGGATTGTTATGAAAATACTTGCTTTTCAAAAGTAAAAAAATTGTATGCACTTCATATTCATATTGTCTGTAATCCCTCTCTTAAAATGTTCCCACTACAAAGGACCTAAGACTGATTTTCAAATAAAATTAATATATGGAGCAAGCATGATATTTGCATCACTACTGAAGACTTGTAGTTTCCTCTTACAGCTCTCACTGAGGGGTCTAAGGGCAGAGGATTTGTACAGATCTTCAGTGAGAGAAAAATAGTTATATACTGGAAACCTGTAATGAAAAAAAAAAAAATTACCTTAACTTTTCAACAAAAATGCCTCATATATGACCTCTTGTGTGGTGATCCAAAATACTGGAAGATGAAGGAAACTAATAAGCCAGTCCCTGTTACTGCATGTATTAGGCTTCCTTTGTATTCCTGTAGCCTCTTTTCCCTGTTCTTCTGTGTATATATATATATTATTTTTTTTTGGAATGCCATTGTTAGCATTTTGTGCTAAAGTTTATGTTCTGCAAAATAAACCTCTTTCAATGTATGTCTGATTCTGTTCTACTAGAACAATAATTTATGATCCTATGTTATTTAACACTCACCTACTCTTGCAGCATCACTTATGTTCATTCCCCTCAGGTATCTAACTGCTCTCCTCCAGAAAGATGCAAATCAAATTTCTCTTGCATTTTATTAAAAGTCCTACAGTCCCTGTATCACGTGGATCACCATTATGAAAGGATTCATTATGAAATGGATTCATCCTTATGAAGGTTGTCCTCCTTTTTTTCTTTTTTCCCTCCTTCAGGGGCAACAGTGAGTAAGGTATATATGAAGTCATTTTACTGCCAGTACCAAAGTAGCAGTTTTAAATCTTCAGAACCCCACTTTTTGTTTTGGATTTAGGGTAGTCAACAACTGTGAGTTTGGATGAAGATTCAAGAAATAAGTGTATATGAATATGTTAGCAAAGGAGCTAATATTAGTCAAAATAGTTAAACATAGAGACAAAATATTAATGCTTTAAACGAATCACAGACCTTGCAGCTTCATCAGATAAGGTACTTATGGGTACAATCTTACTAAAATGAAACAATTGGACCTGTATAGAAAAGGAGAACAATTGTACTGCATCCTGTACTGCATACTGCAGCTAGAGGAGGCAACTTCTTTGACCACAAAATGAAAATGCACGAGAGGGGAACCTGATTCCAACAGGCATCCTTCAAAAGGTCTGAATCTGTCAGCAGGCCACCTGCAATTCAGTTTGCAAAACTTTTTCAGATGTTTCTTTAAATGTGAGATTTATTATTTGAAAATGGATTTGTCAGATATTGCAGAAAGAGTCAGAGAACAACAGTATTATCAGAATGGCTGGTGATCTTTCTGAACTCCATATTATCATAATTGCACCTTCTTGAACACTAAATGTCATGCTCAGGTGGCTTGGAATAAGGAGTAGATATTGTACTGGTTTTCTGGGATAGAGTTCATTTTCTTCATAGCAGCTCTTGTGATGCTGTGTTTTGGATCTGTGGCCAAACCAGTACTGATAACACAAGTATCTTTTAATTATTGCTGAGCAGTGCTTACACAGAGTCAAGACCTCTGTTTCTCATGCTGCCTTGCCAGTGAGTGGGTGGGGCTGGGTGAGAAATTGGGAGAGCACACAGCTAGGATAGCTAACCCAAATTGACCAAAAGGCTATCCCATGCCATCTGACACCACACTCAGTGATTAAGATAAGAGAAAGAGGGGACATACAGGTTATGGTATTTGTCTTCCCAAGTAACCACTACACGTGAAGAAGTCCTACTCTCCTGAAATGTCTAAACACCTAACCGATGATGGGAAGTAGTGAAAAAATTCCTTAGTTTGCTTTCCTTGCATGTGCCACTTTGCTTCATTTATTAAACTGTCTTTAATTCGACTCACAAGTTTTCTCACGTTTGCTATTCCTGTTGTCTCCCTCATCCCAGTGGGTGGGGAGTGTGAGTGTGCAACTATGTGGTGCTGAGCTGCCCACCTTGGTTAAACCATCACAGGCTTCCTTTGTTATTGTGATCGGTTTCTAAGCTAAAGGAACAGTTTTATAAATTACACTCTCCCCTGGCTATTTCCATGACCTATCCTAGATAACAAGTAGTTTATCAGACAAGTTAACAGCATGACCTGTGTTTTGCAGTGATTATACAACAGCCATCAGTCTCTGCAGCTGTCATTTCCAGTCTTCATTGTAGATGGCTTGTATCATCTAAGTAGGCAGCTTTATATCGAGTGTTAGTCTCAGAAGGTGATCCATCAGCCTTGGAAAAGTGGCCATGACCTCATATGCTGTGATTTGCATCAACTTGAGACAATGAGTATATGGGGAAGGAAATTAAGGTCTTTGTTGCACAAGCTGTTTGTAAGCACTGGCTCTGCAAATCCTTTTAAAAAGAAAAATAGGACCCATGAATTTCTGAGAACACACATTTGAGGAATTTTGGAGGAAAAAAATGCATGTAATTATTTTCTGGTTTTGAAATGGGAAAAAAACCCAGTGCAATGAAATAATTATTAGCAAATGATCTAAAATGTCAAGTGCTTTGGTTTCTATTAACTTGGGCTATTTACAAATGCAAGAGAAGTTAATTCTAAATATGCCTCTCTGAAATGATATCAGCATAGCAGATTCAAGGGCATTACAGTGGCAACTTAGTTCTGTCAGTTACACAGCTGTGGTAGCAGAAGACAAAGCAGAAATGGGACTGTGCATAGCTGCCCAGTTTAAAACCTGTTGTTCCCGATGGTTTTTCAGTCCTTATGGCTGTTACTATGAATGTTGTACTAGGAGTCAGTGGAATATACAAAAGTCTACCTTCCTGAAGCAGAGTAGAGTCATTAGCATGATACAACTTCCTGAAATAAATGCAGAGCCCATATTCCTGAGCAGAGCTCTCCTGTTCCCTTCATCAGGACAACTACCAGCAGTTACCAAGAAATCTGCAGCATTGTTGGAGGTGCTTTTCAGAAACTTTTCCTATTGGGGAGGATCAAGATGGAATGTGTGATTGAAATGAAGGAGAGAGATCAGTAGGACAGAATTCCTATAATGCCATAGGACTCACTGGAAATATGGCAGATCTAGTTTCAAACCCCAAGGAGCTTGTGTATTTCTTGCAAGTTTTCTAACTTACTTGCTTGTTTCTTGTGGAATCCTTGTAAAGGCCTTGGTTTCATCCTGATGTGTTGTAGGCTATACTGCTGTGATGACCCAAAGTTTCTTTGGTCAGGATAACAATTTTCCACGTGAAGCTAAGTATAAATGTGTTTTATAAATTGAGTAAAGTGCTTATAAATTTTTTAGAACTATGAAGTGCTATGCTGGCATTTTATTAGATGTGGATTACATGATGTTGAAAGCTGAGAAAGGAGTGAAATTAGATCAAGACCTGGAGGTAGAAGACAGGATTTGTTTCTCACTTGGCTTTGATTTTTGGTCTTGGTATTGGTGGATGAGTAAGAATCAGAAAGGTAAAATAAAATTAAACGGAAAAAGGGAAGATTCAGCAATGAAAAGTAAACTGAAAAGACCATGACAATGTTGGACAGGAGCCAGGTAGTGTCCACTGTGGTGAGTCTGAGGAATGAGAAGGATTTTTTCTCCCTTCTCTATTTATGTCTGTTCCTTCAAATGCTGCTGTGCCCAGCTGAAGTTGTTTCAGTGACTACTACTGCTCAACTAATTCATACTTCCCCCAAACACTTTTCATGGAAAATCTAGGAAATTAGTAACAAATCTGACTGTTAGTTTAATGGAGATACATGCTACCTTTTAAGATTAGGTTCTAATCCAAGAGTTTTAGAAAGTGACATTTTAGGCACATGTCACTCAGCAGCTCATATTTCATACAGTATTTAATATCTCTACTCAAAGGTTAGACCTACTGTTTAAAACTAACTGTATTTCCCAGTGTGTTGCAGTGCTGGGAATGGTGTGGAATTGTCTATTTCAGGGTTGGCAGTTGCTCACAGGGAAGCTACTGCTCTTTTGAAGAAACTCCCCCAAACCTCCCTACTTTTTCTATGAAGTGATATCTTCCAAGAGGCCAGTGTACTCCCTTCACCATACTGCCAGACAATGGTTGATAGTTTAGATGAAAAATAAGCATTTGTGTTCCCTTTGTTGTCCAGATGAGGAATGTAAAAAAGAATAGAAAGCAGCATATGACATGCAGAATGATGACGAGGCAGGTCAGCAATGCCCTTGATAAGAAACTTGCTAAAGGCAAAAAAAACTATTAATAAGAATTTGTCATAATGCATCAAAGCAGAGACTCAACCAGGATAGAAAATGATCCAGGTGTAAAAGGAAAAAAAATGAAAAATTGAATTTTGTTATTATGCTCCAATTTTCAGTGATTTCTGAAAAATACAGCTCAATAGATCTCATTTCTGCAGTAGGAAAACTAGCAGACATTATAATAAAACATGAGTAGCTTCCTATCTATAAGTACAAAACATTGAGGAAAAATTGACATATTTGTCATGCATCACTGTTCTGTTAGATCCTTTGGAGCAGACAAAAAACAAGGGATAAAAGGCCCCTGGTAAATACAGCATTACTGAATTTCAATTCAATTATTGAATTTCTGAAAAGCTACTGTAAAGGTAATTAAATGGTTTACCATTGATATTTTCACTCAAGAATTTTCTTCTAGAGCTTGTGCTATTCCATGTATTCATAAATGATCTGAACAAAGAGGAAATTAATGAGGTGATAAAATTTGCTGCTGACACAGAATTAGTAATTATGGTAAAAATGACATCTGCCTAAAGTTTTGCTGGACAATCTATAACACTGAGTTACAGAAATATGAAATGAGAAATTAAATTCAATGTTAACAAATGCACAGGAAAAAAAAAATATCCACATAAGGATATTGTTAGGGAAGAAAAAAAAAAAGTCATTAAACAGAATGCTTGGAAAATATCATAGTGCCATAGTGTAAAATATTAGCATTCCATATATTGAATATTTCATGTAGTTACTACAAGAAGGATATAGCAAGCATTAAAAAAGTGCAGAAAAGGACAAGTGTGATGGGACATGAAGAGGGGCTCAATGGGTTAGGAATTCTCAGGTTGGAAAGAAATGGCTGAAGAAAGATATGACACTTAAAAGCAGAAAAGCTAGGGGTGTTCCGATCTCTTTCCAAATTTAAACACACAGAAGTTATTTTTCAAATGATGCATTGGCAGTTTTGGAACTTATTTCTCTAGAATATTGTGGGTATTAGCACATTCAGAAGTTAGACAAATTAATCAAAATGTGTAGCTACTCATTTCTCTAAACAAGGCAAATATTTAGGAAGAGCTACACTCTCCTTGCTTTGATGCCATGTTCTTCCCTATGCATCTTCCAGCCACAGTCAGGGGCAAAAAGCTGGGAGTGAAGAGCTGAGTCTAGATGTCATTACTATCCACACCTGTCCCTGAATCCTCTTGTGAGAACTGTTTTCTGAGGAGACTATAGAAATTCTGTAGTGTTTCAGGTTAGGGACTGTAATTCAGGGCAGCCTACCTGTGTCCCATGTGAGAAGTATACGGTGAATCTTGGTTCTGTTATTTTGGTGCATGACAATGCCAGGGATGTCTTAATGGAAATCTGGTAAGATCTTGCTGGAAGTTGCAGACTTCAGGTTCTCCACAGCAGGACACTCTACAAAACGTGCCCTGAAAAAAAACACTTGAAACCAATCCAAATCAAAGTTATTTCCGGTATTATAACACAAAGGGATTTCAATGTTTCATTAGAGACAGTGATTCTTGCTACTGATAAGATGTTTATCAATGCCAAAAATAGGGAATCGGGGGGTTGGGGGCGGGGGGCAAAAAAAAGTTATTTTTCAGTTAAGCTACTCATTATTTATGAAAACAGTTCCCTGGTTAAGAAACAAGAACATCTCCTTGAAAATTTTCTACCAAGAAAACCTTTGTTTCACAACCTAACACCTTTGGAGGCTTACAAGGGTACTGAAGGCCTCCAATAATCCACTCCAAATCTCATTTCTCTTTGTCACCTTTGTGCCTTTGATCCTATCATCGTCCAGCTATTCATAATTAAACCTGTCAGTCAGGCAAATATCCTGACAAGTTCTGAGAGAAAAGGTAGCAGACATCGTGCTGAGGTGTTGCTAATGTGGGAACCATGGACGACAATTTCAAGCAGTGATTTTGTGACAAGAAGAGGAAAAAAGTTACCAAACTGTTAAGGACACTCGCTAGTTAACAGAACTAGCTGGAACTACAAACTGCCTTTTACAATTTTAGTTTGAACTGAGGTCAATATAACTTTACCATTGTTGGTACTAACTAAAATTATTGCTAAGCACCTCAAGGACTATCAGGAATAAAATTAAGTTTAAACATATGGGGGTAGCATTGATGAGGATGGGGCAGGTAGGAAAGGCTTAAAAAAGCTTGCCTTGCTGTTTCCCATCTCATTTTTTCCATACAGAGATGATAGCCTTGACTTGTTTCATTCTGGCATCTTTTCATTAGTGCTAAATTTGCTTTCTAAAATCAGGCAATAGCACCAGGAACACTGTCTTTCATTAGAGCAATTTTAAAGCTGAGCTCATTCTTAAGTAACTTGCTGAATCAGTGCCCAAGTTTTCAGCTCCTGTTCTTGACCTTCAAAAATATGTATAATTGAACTGTCGGTTTGATAAACCAAGCAGATCTCTCAGGGAGGTATGCATTTCTAGACTTGAGCCATCTTTCCCTTAAAAATCCCAAACAAACCAACCAACCAAAAACCAAACCAAAAACACAAACAAACAAACAAACAAAACCACACAAAACCCCCAATTCTTTGTTACAAATGTATCTACATTACTTTTTTTTTTCTTCTAAACAGTTGACTAGATTTTAAGCCATAAGCATTATCTAGTCTGATTTACCACTTCATCTGACTCACTGAATTTCATCCAGTCATTTCTGTTTTGAACCTAATAGCCTGTAAATGAACTAGAGCTTTTCTCCTGGGTAGATATGCAATCAAGGAAAATATTGATTTAAAATTTATAATGTATTGCTTTCAAAAAGTGTTTTCTCTGTACACCTCTATTTAAAAATCTAACAAAGCATCTTAAAATAGTCTCAGAATATCACACTGTCTGGAGAAAGAAATTTCTACAAAATACTCATCTGACAATAAGGAGTGATGCAGGATATTATATTAGTGAAAAAAACCTCCAACTTTATATTCAGTTGTTGCTCCAAAATCCCTAGAATAATTTCTAAGGGAAGCAAACTTATTATCTTATTCCATATCTACTTAAATCTCAAAACTACATAATTGTATCTTATTTGCAATTGATATGAGAATGCTGTTGTGTTGATCTTTAGCTTCATGAAACAAACAGTTCAAATTCTTCACTTCTTGGCATGCAAGGGACAGTTTTCTCATGTAATTCACCAGAGTAATTTTTGTGAAGGAAGAGAAAGATCCAGACCCAGGAATGGAACTCTTCATTCATTTCTAAAAGACTCCTACTTCAGAAATGTTTGTGTTAAAGTACATAGGACCTACAATGCTGGAGTTATGGAAAAAGGGCTGTCTTTGTAGGGTCAAGTTGTTTTTTGTCATTGAAAAACAACATGGCACCAATCAGGGGGAATTCACAAAGGTCATGTAAAGCTCTTTCGGTAGTGGGATGTTATCTGTGAAGTTAGGTTACCCTAACTACAGACAGACCTAATGTACTAAAATTACTTCTGGGCATCAGCTAAATATAAAGAGATTCCTTTAAACCTTGTCACAGCCTGCACACAGGTGAGATAGGAGCTGCTATGCTCTCTCTCTACTGGTGTAGGCTTCTGGGAAAGGTGATTCTCCCAAACGATCTCTGTTTCTGGATCTGTATTTTATCCACTGCACATTCAGAGTGATCATATCAGATCCCAGCATCCACCCTATAGCATGCCTTTTGCTGTGAGTTGAATGAAACCCCAGTACACTGCTAGGTATCTTTTTATCATGGGAGTTCACAAAGGCGAATTTTCTGTTTTGTCCAGCTCTAACACATGCAGAGGTTTCATGCTAGTTTGAAGACAGAATTTGAAAGGCTCCTGGGCATGGAGGGCACATGAAAAAGGAAACAAGAGGTGATGAGGTGAGGTGTGAAACACGTTATCAGAGGTGGGGATGTTTCAACCATGCCTGGAGTATCAGAAGTGTTAAAATGAAAGCTGGAAGTGTATTGTTTACAGTGTGAAAGCCCAAACATAGGAGAGCACAGCTTATTTCAAAACTGTTTAAAGGAAGGCTGTGTGGTGTCAGCTTCTCTGTTTAGGCTCTAGAGGAATCTTAGCAAAGGTTTCTGTTTCATGCCAGAAATATTAAGAAGCTTGTCTCGATGGCTCAGCTCTACAGGAGAGCAGTCTTTGTTAGTGTAGCTCCCAGTGTTGTGCAGCTGCTTCCTGCTAGTCTGGCTAGAAATGTCAGACCACATAAAGTTCTGAGAACAAAATAGCAGCAGACAGATTTTCTCTCATGTAACTTTTCAATAGAGGCATCATTACATTTAATATTAACATTCATATTGTCCACACTCAAAGCAGATAGCATACAATTTTATCCCAAGCACATCCTCTCAGTCATATTTTGTACTATGGTAAATGGAAGGACATAGAGTATGCTTTGCTTTTTATACCTAAGTATCATTTTCTATCGTCTTCCACAACTCATCCTAAGAACTTGCTCATCCAAGCAAGATTAATTATTTTTTTGTGTGTGTCTCACTTCTATCTCCCTCTGCTATGTTTCTCCTTTCTGAGCAAAAATATAAATGAAACAAATGCTTTTATAATGAAAAGAGTCTGAATATTAATTAAGTTCCTCAGAGTTTATCTACCACCTTTCTGAAGGACCTCTGATGGTTAAATAAGATTTTGCATTATTAATTTCATGATTCCTTTAGCTAAATAAAGATAGAAAATATTCTGAAAATAATTTTATTTTCTTTTAAATTTTGTAGGTTTTTCAAAGAGCTGACTGCTTTTCATCAAGGCTGATTAATTCATATATTTCCCACCACTGGCTGGAAGAACACCTCTGTAGGTATTTCATTTATAAAATAAATTTATAAAACCAAACCAAACAAGACAAAAACCCAACCAAACAAAAAACAATCAACCAAACCAAACCAAAACCAAAAATACCAAACAAACCAACCAACCAAACACAAATCCAAACAAACACCAAAACCTGCAAATTGCAAAGTTCTGAATATTGTTGTTTAAACTCTTCCCTGGATCATTCTGGCTCTTCAGAACCTCACATATAGTTTAGAAGAGCAAAAAAAGAAATGTATCAGCTAATACACCAATCAATTACACATACCAACCACATACCACAGACTAAGCATTCATATACACACAACCCCTAATAAGAAGCCCTGTAAATGTTTGAAGACTAGGGAGTGGTCAAGAAGGATGCAAATAGGTCAGTCTCTGCTGCTCTGGGGAAAAGACTGACCCCTAGTATTGCTGTTTTCCTGTCGTTTGACTCCCTGTTTTATCTTTTAGGATTTTGTGCACCAAGTCTCCATGTTAGTGTTTTTCCTCTTAAATGCTCAAGCTGCTATGAGTTTACAGTTTAAGCTTCTTTATCTTGCATGACTCTCTGTACTTCCTCACATCTCTTTCTCAAGATAAAACAATTTTGTCTGATATTTATCCTCAGGTTTTGTAGCTGGGCTGAATTGGAGCTGAGCCTTGAGCCACAGATGTCTGCATCTCTTGTCAGAGGAATACAGGAAGAGGGTTGGAGTTAACATTGTCTTTGGATTGTCTGCATTTATGTACATTGAAACAGAAATGAGCACAGTGGATGATCCCACCCTGAGTTGTTGTTTCAAGGCACCTGTAGATGCAAGAAAATATTGCATTCTTTTATACATGGTTCGAAGTACCAGCCAGCTTGTACTAACCAACCTGCTTCCTCATCTGATTCAATTTTGTCTGTACCTTTGAAGCATGTGACTTTCCATTGAAACAGTGAGAATACAGGTGATAACAGCATGCACATCCTCATGTCCTTTTTGTTGGCTCAGGGGTTTAGCTTCCTACCTACAGGGAATTTTGGGTAACTCACTTTCAAGATAACTCTCAGTAGGATCGAGGCCTTGCATGAAAAGCTATGTTTGCCACAATGAATGGTTTCAAACAAAACACAAACCCACTAGACAGTAGGTGGTTAGTCAGGATGGTATCTGATGTCAGAACATTTCCATGGAAAAAAAAAGCTGAACGACAATTAATATGTTCTATGGAAATCATTAGATTTTTTTTTTTTTTGCTTCACACTGATTGGTTTTCTTAATCTTGTTTTAATTATACTGAAACTATTTATGTGAATTAAAAGAGAAAGAAAATTAAAAAACTAGGAGGGGAGAACACTATACAGAAAAAAAAAAAAAGCCAGTGTTTTCTAAACAGCTAAAGAGCTAAAGGAGTTTGAAGGTGCTGAATGGAGCAAAAAGGAGCCCCATGTTATAAATTATGTTGGCCAGTGATTTGGAACAGAGAGCATGCTTAATCCTGTAAGAGTGTAATACCTTGCATGATGTACAAGTGCCTCACAGACAGAAATTATTATCACCATTTATAAAATAGATGACCATATCTATGTAACAGGGTTCATTACTAGATAATACCTTATCTGACCTGAAAAATTAAATTATACAATAGCAGCACAATAGTTCCCTTGACAATAGAGCTACACAGCTGCTAAACTGAAACTAGTGTCTGCAAGGGCATTCAGAGCCCTCCAAAATGCAATATATCTATCCTGTGCTCACAAACCCACTGGTTTGTAGAATTCACTGTTTGTTATTATCTGTGTATGTGAGAAATTAATTTTTCTCATTCAAATTGTTGCAGCTTTTCTTATACTTGATTCCACTAGAAATCTACTTCAAAAATTCTGGGCTTTTGGAGCAATGCAGGTGCCAGAGGATTCACAAACACTCTTAGAGGGATGCTGAACTAATATTGGATTTACCTATTAAAGAAAAGAGTGTCTGAGAAGCCACTCTCTTTGGTCACTTCAGACTCTTCTGAGGGGACCTTCAGGGAGCTTTTGAAGATGTGCTGACTCTCTCTCATGCTAAGCCCATAAGCCATATTCTGTTAGTTGTAGCTTTTCCAATTTGTGAATGTCTTTGACCATATTAGAGGAATTTGAGAAGAGCTTATTAGAAATCCTTATTCTGAACCCAGTAGCTTAACTGCTAGCTATTATTCTGCACTGATGTTTTTTCTAATGTCAGTTTAAATGATTTTAATTTCAGAAAAATCATCTCAATAACACATTGGGAGAAGGAATAATACATGGAACTGTTTGGAAGCTACTGGCTCAATAAATATAATTTCTTCCCCCCCCATATATTCTGCTAGATTTTTTTTTACATGTATTAGTCATTTTTTCCTTTCTTCTTCTTCTTTTTTTTTTTTTTTTTTAAGGAAAAATAGGTAAAGGTGAATATTATTTTGTGCTGACTCAAAGCCTTATCTTCCTCTGCAACATTTAATAATTCTTGCTACTTAGTATTTCCTGAGATTGGAAATTTACAATGACACCACTACTGGTATTCTAGTATGTCTCAATGTATTGGTTTATACCATTTAGGAGCTGGAGTATGACAACAGTCAAGCCTTTGAAATGCCTGTATGTTCAGCTAAGATTACTCTTTGGTCCATGACCCTCTTCTTTTCACCACACTGAGTGCCAGTATTTGTGCCTTGACAACTATTTTAAAATAAATGTTATGCAAAAGAAGTTATTAAAATTCTATACCAAGGGCTTATATTATAAATAAAAAAATTCTTAGACACTATACTTCATCCCAAATTCCTTCTGGTTAAATTTATGCATGGAATTCATCAGTAGTATGACTTTAAATTGCTTCTCTTTAGTCAATGCAAAGAGAGAGGTACCTGAAAAAGACTGATTCGGTCCACCAAGGCACTAAAGCTCTACACAGCTTTGAAACAAAATCATTGCTTAAATGTCTAAAATTACATGAGGCTAAACCAAGCATTTGTTGGTCATATAGACCGCCCTGTATAAATAAAAACCCCCAGATTTTCTAGTTTTAAGATCACTTACAGTAAGGAGAGGTAAGCTTAGCTTCACCAAAATTTTCATGGCCAGTGCAACACTGGCATAGCAGAAAGAATTGGCAGAGAAAAATTTTTTTTCTTTTCTAAAGGTCCACATTACAACAGAAAAATCAAAATCTGTTTCAAAGCAGCCTATGTAGAACTAGAATTCAAGTCAGAGAGGAAAAAATCAAACAGAAGAAAGAGATCTGCAAAATTTGCATGGGAGGGGAACTATTTCATGTGAATTTTCAGCATAAAAAACATGAGTTAAATATGTATATACTTAGAGTCATATTGATATGCTGGAAAGTACTAATGTTAGACATCATACATGGACCTAATGAACATCTAGCGAACTGTTAAATACTGCAAAATTAATATATAAATGTTAATCTCTAGGTAATTTCTATGGAAATTATGGTTAAAACATCCTATAGCTTTTCTACTTCCTTGTGTAATTGGTGCTTTTTAATGTTTTTTTACTTCCAGGAGCCTATCAAGAACTATGTTGGAAATGTGAGGTCTATAAATGTATCATCTGCAGTAACTTTATGCCTTTATGGCATTTGTTTCACTAAAAATATTAGGTATATGTTCCTGATCCACCTTTTTTTTTTTTTTTTCCTACAAATGGGCTTTGGGAATTGTGAGACTTTCTTTTGTAGCTTGCCAAGTAGAAAGAAGTTAAATATGCTGAAAATTATCCTTAGTTTTTTCCTTTCACACTTCACATGAAACAGAGGGACTGGATCCTCATCTTGTGCCTAAAACATTTATTTCACAAATACCTTTAAACATCTCCATCCATGTGCTGTCTTCTCTTCTGAACAAGAAATAGAACAATAAAAAGAAGGTATAAACCTAGCTCAGGTTTTGGATCACTGTCACAAGCCTTGAGCTGATCATGTGAGAGAGGAGGAAAAGGCCATATGGATTCCTTCTTCTTTTGCCAGTTACAGGGTTCATAGAAGCTGTGGGCTCATGTTCAGCCTTCAGCTGTGCACCATGAGAAGATGCTGAATCAAAACACTGGATGGGGATGAGAAAATAGTGCCATCTGCCAGAGGACAGTATTGCAATTGCTATTGCCTTTTGTGATTAATTACTAAATTTCGTTATAGGTAAGTGTCAGCTATTGTATATAGAAATGCTTTGTTTCTAGTCTCCCCTTTCTTTTGATGCTAAATAACATTATGTGTATCAACATACACTATTAAATATCTGATAGTATTTACTAGATACAGAAAGTATATACCAAGATCAGGGTTGATGACTGCTACACCAAGCTGCTCACTGGTGTTTCTAGAAGGTCCTCCTACCCAAATTTCATCATGTTTCCTGACTACTTCAAATGCCTTTTTGTGCTCTATCTAGCCATGGCTATGACCTGAGTTTATAGCATTCAGAGATAAATTAATGAGAATATAATCAACAACTCAGGAAAGGAAGGAGTATAAAAGATACCAGTAGGATCAGTGAGAAAGAATCCAATGTTGTCCTAGGCTATATATCTGAAAATCAAGCCTCACTGAAGACAGTACATTGGAAAGATAGTATTGGAAAAGTTGGTATCCATTGCAACAGGGACCATTATAAGGGGCCATGGTAAGAGTACTGTTAAAACTTACCACTAACTTGCCTAATGTCAGGTGCAATCCAGAGACCCAGGAGCTGATTGTGTTGTAGGTGATGGATCAACTACATTCCTTGGAGAGATGCAAACTTTGGAAGAATCCATTTCCTTATAACATTGGAAGATGTGAAGTCTATATAAATGGGGTCTATTTTGACAGCTTTCATGTCTCCTCTCCTGTCCATGCTGAGAGGGTTTCCTATCAGAGGTTTCTGTTTCCTTGGCCAGACACTCACACCAAAGAGTTTGTAAATTTCCTGAAAGTCTGTGTGAACACACAAGCCTTATGACCTATTTTCTGAGGTTCTGTGGCAAAATGCCCTTTTTTCCTTGTTTGTTTCAGTCTCTCCTAACCATTTTTTCTCCCTGTGAATCATAAATACCTACGTAAATCTCATAGATGAAGAAGAGAGTTCAAATTAAAGGTAGTTTTTGTATTGAGCAATCAGATTGGAAAATAACTTTTGTCATTCATCTAGGTTACATTCATATTAATGCTCCCACAGCTTTTAATAAGGTGTTGAATAAAAAGTGTTCTACACAAACAAGAAGGAAATCATCTCTCCCTCTTCTGTTGTCTATGGTCCTGTAAATAAAGATCGCTTATCTCCATAGTTTCTACTTAGCTAGACAGTCCCTACTATAGGGTTATTACAGGCCTGATGCAGGATTTTGATTTGTCCTTGCTGAAATTCTTGAGGTTCCCTTTGACCTCTGTCTCCAGTTTGTGAACGCCCCTCAGAATGACATCCCTACTCTCCAGCATATCAACTGCTCTCCCAATTTGCTTTTGTTTGCCAGCCTGTTGGGTGGGTATTTGATGCTGCCAGTAATTAATGAAGAATCTAAACAGTATGAGTTTCAGTATCAACCACTAAGTAGTGCTATTAGCACCCATCTTTGAACATCTGACTTCTAGTCCTTCAGGCCAACAATCCATCAATTTTTCCATTCACCTTATGCTTCAACTATCCAAAACATATCTCTTCAACTTAGCAACATGGAATATCATGCCAAGAATCTTAATGGAGTCAAGGTAAACAATGTCTGCTGTTCTGTCTCTTTGTCCATAACTCAAGTTATCTTCTCATGGAACACAAATCAAGTTGATGTGTTGTGCTTTTTATTGCTAAACTCTATATGGGTGATCCCAGTCACTTTCTTGTACTTCATGTTCTTGAAAATGGTTTCCACATGGAAACTCCAAAGTCTTCCCAAACCTGAGATTTGATTCACCAGCCTGTAGTTGCCCAGATTCTCCTTCTTGCTTTCCCTTTTGTATATCTCTCTTCCTCAGAGTGAGGGTAGATGCTTCAAACTCAATTACACAACTTCCCTTTTCCTTTCCACCTGCTTAGAGTTGAATCAGACTTACTCTTCATTCAACAGACCTTTAACTTATAGTGAGAAAAATGTTTATTCATGTGGACCTGTGTTCATAGCAGTGGTTCCATGACATCCTGACAGAAAAAGCTAAAGTGATAAATAGCAGAGGGCTGGTTTGGGATTTGGCCTCTATTTGTGTGCAATAATTCTAGTGAAACTTATTGCAAGTGCTGGTTTAGGGTGCCAGCTGACTTCCTTAGCTGTGGATTTTCTTTGCTATTATCACACACAGTATTTGGTGGATATGGGAAACCTTTGGTTCAGCTACAGTAAGATCCACCCTTTCTCACATGCTTATAAGAAGACTGCCTTAAATTTCCATAGGTGTATATATACAAAATTAATTCCATGGTACACTTCAAGTTTCAAAGCATTAGGTATTTCAGTGAGCACAGTTGGTCCCATTAAACATGTTTGCACACACAGGTGTTAATTTCATTCTGTGAAATACCTTGTTACACAAAAGATCAATTAAGGAGACTCTGTGTATTGGAAAATCAATTAGGACTAATCAGTTTTATCCTACTAGTCTCAGAAAGCAGTTTATTTGTACTGTCAATGAAAGGACCTGGGCATATAATTTAAGTTTCTTACCTTATTCAGAAGTGGTTTAATCTTCGCATTTTCTTAGATGTACATTAAATATTTTGTCCTGTCACATCCCATCTTGCAAACAGTCATTCCATTAGGAATTCAAAGTTTATTTCTGTTTTATGTAAACCTTCCTACTTTCTAGCAACTTGCTTTACAGCAAAGGAAACAGCAACAATGCAAGACATCTCCAGATGTGTCTAAAAGTGGTACTTCAGATCATCTTTCAGAATTCCCCAAACCAGGCTTTTGTTAGCTGCCTTTTCATGTCATATCTCACAGTCTTCATCCAATTAGTTCAGACTGCTCTTTGAGAAGCAGAATCTCTCTTTTACTTTGAGTGAAGAATATTTGGTGCTCAAACAGAAGCTTTAGCAGTTTTTGGTTCTCAAGCTGTTTCCATGGAAATTGATGCTGATCTAATCACAGCTGGTCGTGCTGCCCCAATACTTTCTGAACCTGCCACAGTAGCAGCTATCCGTATGCAGAAGATATTCCATCATGTGGTTGCCACTATGTCTTCCCTTTCTGCTGTGGGCAGGATGGTCTCCAAGTGTGGCATCACTAGCTGGTCTGAGTCCTCCCAAAACCTCCACTGGGCAGAACTTCTCTTTGTTTCCAGTGTTTAGTGAGTGAACAAATTCCTTTTGTCTCTGGGCAAGTAGTAAAGTGGTGCAGAGTACTATGCTTTACCAAGAAGGTATCACAATGTCCCCTTTCATTTTCTGTATAAAGAATCTCATCCTCTGCAGGTCACCGTGGTGTGATGGGGAAGATCTCCTGTGTTTGTATTCCAGCCCACCTGTGCAGACTGGTTCCTGAAAATAGTCTTTCAGATGCCATAAAAATGGGACACAGCTTTCATTGCAGTCAATGTTTATATAGCTTCTAGCTGATTAGTGGGAGTTTTTGAAAAGTAACAAATGAAATGGGAACACAAGAACAAAGGTGAAGCAAAAAAACCACCCCCATACCCCCCCCCCTTAAAAGTCATAGAAATAGAGGCACAATTTGTAATAATCACTTTCTAAGAGAAATGGCAAAACACATGAAAAAGCCCTACACTGTTACTATTTAAAAAAAAAAAAAATAAAATATAT
>JANHGN010006011.1:0-11262 GCA_024605025.1 Megaceryle maxima
TCGGTTGTTGGTGTTTTTGGGCTTTGGCCCCTCTAGTTTTTTGTTTTTTTTTTTTTTTTTTTTTTTTTTTTTTTTTTTTTTTTTTTTTTTTTTTGTTTGGGGGGGGGGGGAGGGAAGAAGAAAATGGTAAAAACAGCTATGCTGCTTTCTAATGAGGACAGTGCTATTTAACTTCCTCACCATGGAAGACCATAGGTAAAACTTGACTGTAAATTTTTTTTTTGTGGTGAGAAGACAAAAAAATATTCTTAAAAAAAGATCCTTAAACTACTTGTTCATCAGTCAGAGTACTCTCCAAACAGAGCAATTTCCGTGTGTCTAAGTAAGTATAACATTATCTGGAACCTCTACTTTTCCCCAACAAGATTATTTTTTGCTGGCAGTGTTAACTATTTCAGGTGGCTGCTAGCCCATTGAAAATCTCTCGTGCTATAAAGCTTGCACCTGTTTAGAAAAAAAAAGAGTTTGTTTTAAGTTTCCATTATGGACAAAGCATAAGAGTAATTTCCCACTTAAACTTCTGGGTAAACACTCCATTCCAGCCTAACTCCAGATAACCTGTGTTTTATAATGACCAGCTTAACCTTTACTTTGCTCCACAATATGTAGCAAATCTACTTATACTTGTTTAAAAGCAATTTAGCAGGAATCTGTGAGGAGACATTACTGAGACCTTGATTATTTATCCTGAAGTGGTACAAGCATGTGCTACTCGAAATAGAAAGTACCGAATTACAAACAATGATGTGGGCTGGTTGTGGGTTGTTTTTTTTTTCTCTTTCCATGGTTCCATGGTTGCCACATGTCAAAAATACATGGTGTCATATTGTGAATTTTCTTTTTACTTTTTTTTTTTTTTTTTTTAATACACAGTCTTTTTTTTCACAATCAGCTGTTATCTACCACTGCAATGTGACAACACGTCAGGAAAAGCATATCAGTTTAGTATGAATTACACTGCTTCTGGTAAAGAACATCATATAAGGAAAGGAAAATCTTTGATTTTTTTTTTGGCAATACTTGTTTTGGTGGTTAAATCCAGAGGACTAGACATCTTTAGAGAGTGATTCTGGTAAAACTGTTTCTAAGTTTCTGCAGATAACTGTGAAAAGCAAAATATGTTACACTCAAATGTTAGCATCTTCCTGTAGTCTTGCTCACTAAGGAGGTGAGAAAATTAAAATTCTTCTCTAGTCAGAGAAAATTAAGGAAAAAAAATCTGAATGTTGACAAGGATTATCCCGAAGAATAGATGTCTATTCAATTAAGTTTGTTCCTGTTAAGTCATTGGATTGAAAAACCTTTATTGTAGAATGGAAATGGGCAACATAAATGTGGTTTGTTTTTTGGTGGGTTTTTTGATGTTTCTTGTTTTGTTTTGTTTTTTGCATGATTTTTCACAGTTGTATACCCTAGTAAGAGTTTAGAATGACTGACTTTGTCCCCAAATATTTCTTAAAATACCATCTAGAAAAGGCTTAGCTGTCTATGTATTGTTTGGTATTGTGCACAAAGTAGTTGAACAGACTATTCTCATAATAAGCAGTAATTCAATTTCAAGATTTTAAAAGAAACACGCAGAAGTTTGAGGACACCAAATGTTGCCAAGAATTTATACGTAGGAAGTAGAAACTCCAGATTTTTCTTTTGAGTTTCTTCTAAACAATTTTGCTCCTTGCTTCTTCTTGTCCCCCAAGAAGCTGATTCCCCTGCTCTGCTTTCTGCATGTGGTCTGTTTCAGTGCACCAGAACAATCCCACGCTGTTAGGATACATCAAGAGTAAAGGAGTTCTGGTAGACCACAGTGCTACATTTGGAACATTTTGTAGAAATTTTTTTTTTTTTTTTGGTAGAAATTGGGATGGATAGCAACAGACCTTGTTGTAGCCTTTTTTTTTCTCTAGATTGATCAACTTTGTTAAGAATGTTAATTTTCCCCTTCAAAGCAGCTAGAAATAAAAGAAAAGTTTGATCACCTGCTTTGTCCTGGATAGATGTAAACTGCAAACCCTTGCACATGATCTAAATACTTACTTTTTTTTGAAGTGTGTATACTCTAGTATTGTATATGATATTCCAGGAGCATCACTGATTGATAATTTCATAGGTAATGCTGTAAAGACCACCACTGCCCACCAACAGACCTTGTCCCTTCTTCACAATACCCAGTTTTGCATCATTTATCCACTTAAAGGTTGCAATGTTCTGTTTGGCCCTGTCACAATACTGGAAGCTTACAGTGATTATCACCCATAGCTGTTTCACTCTCTTCTTCCTCACTCTCAGCCATTGGTTCTCCCCCATCCCCCCTTTGCAGGTGCTGAATTTCCCCATTTAGTAAGCACCATCTGTGTTCTGTATTTCAAAAATTATATTTTGAATTATTTTATCTGTGTTGAAACACAGTAGATAGTTTTTATATCCACTGTTGTCCTTAGCTGTTTGAAATTATTTCCTATTAGTGCTGTTCTCTAAATGTTTTAGAAGTGCCATTTTTTGTGTCTTCACAGTAAGTTTTGAAGAACTGTATTTGTTCTGGCTTGCCCTTTGCCTGAGAAATAAGCCAAGTCAGATGTGGCGTTGGGGTTCTGTAAACTTGCAGTCAGTGTGGGCTGACAAGTCTTGTTGCCTAGACCTACAAAAGAGGCTGTTTGACATAATATGGCCGTTAAAAAAAAACATTTTTCTTTGTCCTAGTGCAAAGGCAGCTTTATTTAGGGCATGTGGAGGCTCAGTGATGCTGGAAGTCTGCCATGCTCAAAGGCGACCTGTGGAGTTTTGTCAGAATCCTGACCGGGGTGAAAAACTAGTTTGTCTTTTCCCTTGTGGTGCAATTCTTCTGCTCTGGTTAGCTGTCAAGTCTCCTGAGCGTTTGGTTTAGCCAGTTCAACAATGGATCCAAGTGCACAAGTACTGCGGGGAAGAAAACCTTTCTTTAGATGGCTGTTGCTAAAAGATTTTGCCATGGCTTAAACAGTGACAAGTCTTAGAGCAGAGGAGTAGTTTGGGGTTTTTTTTAAACACACGTTTTGCTGGACTCACGTGATTGGAATGTGTCTTGTGTTTTAATTTGCACTCTAGGAAATAAAAATAGGCTTTAAAAAAGTTGTAGGGAATAGAAGACACATAGCACTAGCAAGCAGCTCTGCAGGCCTTGACTTGTCACCAGCTGAATACCTTCAGAAACACTTGGCACCTCTGCTGGTTTAAAAGCTATGCTTCCTTAAGGCAGAGACTAAAAGATGCTAGTTAGAAGCAGGCTGTTATTACAGAGATATTCCTCCCCCCAGTTCCCTCCCCTAGTCACAACCTTTCAGAAATATTTTAGGTTTGAGACTTGAACCGGGGAAGCTTTCCTCTCCCTCTCACAAGCTTTTGTATGTGTTCAGATTTGATGTGACATCTGGGCAGGGTGGAGAGGAAGTGGGGGGTAGGGAGAAACACTGGAGAAGTTTCTTATCCTGCTTGTGCATAATTAAGGAGCATGCCTCCTGGGAAAGGGGAATAAAGGCACCCCAGGTCCTGCCACAAATTACATGACTTACTGCTGGACCGAAAGTGGGCTTGACAGTTGCCAGAAGGTTGATGTGGTAATAGCCCACCTACAGGTGGGAGAGTCATACGCTCTCCTCCCCTCACTCCCAACCCAAGACTCCACTATGAGGATTCGCTCTTCCTCCCTGGAGAAGGAACAGAGTCCCTGCTCACAGCAAGGTATTGCTGGCAGAGGCTTGTGCCCAGAGAGACATTGAGCCTGTACTGAATGGTATCTTGCAAAGTGGAAAATATCCTCAGGTGCTGTGTTTGGGGAGGCAAGGGGGAGTTGGCCTAGATGATCTCTAGAGGTCCCTTCCAACTCCCAATGATTCTGTGAGGTATTAACAAGTATGAAGCTTGGCCTAATGATGGCATCCTGATGTGAGGTTATTGTTTGAAGATGGAAAATGTGAGTAGTTCAGATTACATTACAGGAACTGTCACAAATTTTTGGGTTTGGAAAGATAAGAAAGTCTGCGACAGCAACAAAATGCCATGGATCAATCAGAGTCTTGGCAGCGGGTTACAGTTCTCAGTTGGAACACAGAACTGAAACTGCCACATTCTCCGGTGTTTAATGTCCCCTGTGTGCAAACATTGTACAATATAAAAATGAAATATGTTACAACTTAATTGATTGCTACTATGTGTCTTTAGATTGTATGTGATAGAAATCTACAAATCTGCTACCCTCTGCTTCAGCAGAAGGGGAAGGCAGGGAAGTACAAATGAGAGGTCAAGGCAAAATGAATAAAAAGAGAGTGAGAAAGGGAAGCTGTCCATGAGAAAAATGACATGTGGCGAGGTCCATCATTTTTTAAAACCTGTTCTTTGTGGTTAAAATTGCAAAATCTTACTGAGCACACTGTGATGGTGGTCCTTGGTTTGTACTGGTAGAATGCAATGTATATATATCTTGTAACCCAGAGAATGCGACTAAGGCCATAGAAAATGAAACACTAGCTCCTTTACTTCACAGTTTGATGCAAAGACATTACTGAAAGTTTAAAATTTATTCCTTCAGTACTTAACAATAAAGAAACGTAACAGCTGCATTTGGAATCACAGAATTCTCCATTTAACATATTGGCTTCCTCTCCCCCAATCCCCTTTTTTCTTTTTTTTCTTTTTTTTTTTTTTTTTTCCCTCCAGGTGCTCAATACTTGCGTGTAGTGCTTACGTGGCTCTGGCTTTGGGTGATAACCTTATGGCATTGAATCACGCAGATAAACTTCTTCAGCAACCAAAGCTGTCAGGGTCTCTTAAGTAAGTCTGATGTGGTCATTTCTTCTTTCTTAGCCCTGCTTTTTGCTGGAGAGTTCTGAGTTGAAGCTTCCAGTGTCTGTAGCTGCTTACCAATTCTGTATCTGATGCAAAGAATTGCTTGGCCTGCTCCTGTTCTTGTTGAAGCCCTGACTAAATGTTCATTGACACGCAGGAACGTGAGTCCCCTCCTTTGTGTATGAATTCCATGTAATTTGGAATCTATTGCCGCTTTTGTTGCTATTTGTTACATCTCCAGCTATGGGTTCCATGCAGTGGGAGGACCCTCAAGTCTCTCCTGATCCATTGCGGGCCTGCATGTGTTTGTGTTGGCATGGCACAAGGGGCAGGAATGAGCAGCTGAGGGCAGACAGTATTAGCCTAAGCCAGCGTGCTGCTGAAAGTTTGCTTATGAAATTACAGCCTTAGAGGGGAAGGTTTGCTCAGTCCGTGGGGCACCTGATTATGGGCGTGCAGGGCTGTCACTTCGCCTGCTACTGTTGCTTGTAGAGGTTCCATTCTTCAGTTTCTCTTTTTCAGTTCTCATTTGGCTCTGTACTTTTTGAAAGGATGTTGAAAGCTCATTCTGTTTCTACCCACCAGTTCTCATACATCTTTGCTAATGCAAAAAAGGCAGCTTTAGCCCCATCCTTCTGACCTTGTTTGTGCACTTAATTCCCATGTCATACACGGTAAAATATAGCAGAGGTTTTTATGGTAGTAGTATTTTTCAAAACTTGCAGAAAGCAAGCTAGCTTGGGCATATTTTTATATGCTGGTGCATATAAAAAAAAGCTCATCTTTTTGCACAGTCATTGTATAAGCAAGATTTTAGAGGAGTTTGCCAGGTAAAGCACAATTCCATGAAGGCAGCATTACCATCATGTAATGCAAGAAATGCTGTATGACAATTTTTTGCAAAGACAAGAGTGCCATGTATCTTGGTTCCAGGAAACTAGGTTTTTGTACAGACTGGGAATGTTGAACTGTTCCTGTTTTTACACACAATTTATTTCACTTATGTTTGCTTTATGAGATCTAAAATGCAGAAGTTATTTTGGATAATTTAACTGATATTTCACCTGATGTTTTGCAATTCATCAAAACCAACTATATAGTCAGTTTGAAGTGTACTGTATGTAGCTGCATAGAAGAGGTGTGAACTTTTTTGCTCAACTTTTGTTTCAGATCAAATATTTGCAAACTAACTGCTGTTATTAACAGGATTCCTTTTGTTCCAAGGCTGACAAAAGAAAGCTGCTGATGGACACTTGTAGTTCATCTCGGTTAAACGTCAGAATTGCTTAATTCTTTTGCAAAAACTGCAGTTGGAAAGATGTTTGTTCCCCATGGACAGGCCTATGTAGTTGCTGTCCTTAGAAATGCAGCTATCTTATAGTATTTTTATCTTTACAGATTTTTATTTACTGTTAAGTCACTTAACACCTTAAATTACAGTTGTGTCCGTATGTTGGGATGTTTTTTGTAAGGATTCCTTTTTTAATTCTCTGAGATAAAGCCATACTGTCTTTCTGCAATGGCAATTTCTGTGCATGAATGAACTGTCTTTACTCAGGTGCAAATTCTTTCACAACATCAGTGCCTAAATGAGCATTATGACAACACTTGATAAGCAAGCAAACTTCCACGCGAGTGTTTTTAGTAGCTTTCATGTGCTCGCATTAAAAACAACATTCAGTTTGTCTTACATAACGAACTGTGGGGGTTGTTATGCTGACATTTGTACCTAACCCTTTGCTTTTGTAGGTTTCTTGGGCATTTGTATGCAGCAGAAGCTCTAATTTCTCTAGACAGAATATCTGATGCCATCACTCACTTGAACCCTGAGAACGTCACTGATGTTTCCCTTGGGATCTCTTCAAATGAGCAGGATCAAGGTTAATGAATCCACACTTCATTAGAGCTGGTTATGCTTTCAGCTGCTTTCCTGATGTAACTTTCTATATACAAATATGATGATTAAGGCATCTTTGTTTTAAGACTGTGGGTTGTTTGGGCTATTTTTGTTGTGCTTTTTGTTTTCCTGGCTTTAGTTCCTCTTTTGCGTTTGCTTTGTCTTTTGCATGCTTGTCATTCCTTTGAAGTGGCTAATTTTGTAACATAAATAGAACTATATATTGTAGCATTCTGGCTTGTTTGAAGGTAACTTTTGAAAGCTGCTTTTTGTTAAATGTGCAACTGTGGTTAAGTTTGGGCTTTATACTTTCTGTTCCAACTTCTTAGTCTCTAAACCAGGCTTTGAAGTACCAGTGAAGTGTACTTACCGCATTTAGTGAGAGATAGGAGAGAGAACTTAGTTGATCTCTATCTTAATTTTCTTGCAGTGCTTTCAGTTGGGAGTGTGTGTTCTCTAACAGAAGAATACTTCAGAACCGTTCTGTGTAGTTAAGTCTACAGCAGATCTGGTTTCAGTGACATTTCTGCAGTTTAAACTTCACTGTATTCATCTGCAAATCTAAAAGCAAAACATTACAGATATCTTTAATGACATAAACTCTTGAGCAAACAGATATGTTTTCTCTCTGACGTCAGATCATTAAGAAAGAAGTAATTTTGTATCTTTGTATTATTTTTGTAATAAGCTTTATAAAAAGGTCACAGAACATGATGGTTTTTGTGGGCATTTTCTTTTCAGGGTCTGATAAAGGAGAGAATGAGGCAATGGAATCTTGTAAGTACCAGCCACTGTATTCAGCAGAACACAACAACTTATTTGGCCAGTTTGGGAATTGTACAGAAGAAAAATTTGGTTGGTTGGTTGGTTGGTTTGTTTGTTTTTAATTGCAGCTGGCAAGCAGACCCCACAGTGTTACCCCAGTTCAGTCACATCTGCACGAACAATGATGTTATTTAACCTTGGAAGTGCTTACTGCTTGAGGAGTGAATATGACAAAGCTCGAAAGTGTCTTCATCAGGTATGAAAAATAAATCTCAGGACAGCCTCAGGGACAGATTTACTTCCTTCAAAGTGCCATTTAGATCACAGTAAATCCTGGTGATTTCATAGACCCAGGGTTATTTGTGGACATATTTATTTTTATTTAGTATTTATTTGAGATAGCAGCTCTCTCCTGCCTTTATCAACTAATCTCTATTATTCACATAAAATGAAGGATTCCAAATTTCTTTCGTGTGTAAATAGTTCAGTACCACTATAGGAAGCATCTTTTTTTTTCTTTTTTCTTTTTTTTCCTAGATTATATCAAAAGAGTGGAATATGATGAGGAAGCCTTTTCTCTGTTTCTAAGTTTGGGGATTTTTGTTTGTTGTGTGTGTGTGTGTTTGATTATTTTGGTTTGGTTGTGGGCTTTTTGTTTGGTGGGTTTTTTTGTGTTGTGGGTTGGTTGGTTGTTTGGGTTTTGTTTGTTTGTTGTTTAATGGTCCAAAAGTAATTGTTACATTTCAGACAAGAAGGTTCTTGAGGGCCTGGAATTCATTCCTCTCTAATCAGTTAATAACTCACCATCTAAGCTGCTTCTATTAACTCTAGGGCTGTGAGAACACACTGCAGTTCTGCTGCAGGTATGTTTCTTGCCTGCCTCTTGTCCCAAGCATTCTCAGGTACTGCTTCTGAAACTCCATCTTCACTTAACCTGTGTCATTTGGTCTTTCTTGTGGCTGGGAGCTGTCACCTTCAGTGCTGTCTGTCGCTTTGCAGGCATTCCTGTCTGTCAGGAAGATACTCAAATGCATTGTTGAGCTGCAAACTGAAGCAGCAGTCCTCCAAATTACTTGATAATAGTGTAGGCAAACAGGTTCAAATTCTGAGGTTCTCAAAGGCTTAAGGCAGTTGTCTTGCTCATTTTCCTCCTGAGGCTTGTTAGGATTGGGTCAGTGGCTGTGTTTGGGCTCTGTAGCACAGGTGTAAAGGCTGAAGGAGCATAAGGCCATCTGTGGGTGTAAAGTATAATGGGTCTCAGCATCTACATGATATTCATTGACTTCATAGCTGAAAAATACATGTATATGGAAAGCTAATGAACGATCCTTGTTAACTTTGTATTCTGAATTTTGGAGCAATGGGTGGTGCCTTCTTCACCTGTCATCTCACCAGGAAACACAGTAGATTTGCTCCAGATTTGCAGATTAACATAAGCATATAGCAGATGGTGCTGCTAATTAGTGTGAAAGAGTCTTGAATGCACATAATCTCAGTCTCTCCTTGCATGCATAGACCTGATTGAGTCTATTAGTTTAGAATAAAATCTTACCTTAGTTTATGAATTATTTGTTCTTGTTAGCTAAGATGGTGGTAACAGTCGTGTCAAGGGTGCGCTCTCTGAGCTGGATGTTTCTCTTAAGCACTTTTTTTCCTCACCCTCTTCTTTTTCAATAAGGCTGCTTCCCTGATCCACCCCAAAGAGATCCCTCCAGAGGCTATTCTGCTGGCTGTGTATCTTGAATTACAGAATGGTAAGTTTTGGAATGTTCTGTTGACCTAAATATGGGCTACAAGGCAGGGAGGACAGTCATCATTCCTAGTCTTCATAGAATTGTGCCAATGTTTTACATCCTTTATACTGTGCCAGTATAATTACATCCTTTCGGCCCAGTCTCCATTTTACACTGCTATGGATCTATATATCTTCCATAGTTTATTGCCATCCTGTTCTTATAAGCTCTAGAATTCATAAACATTCATCTTCTGAGCTGAAATCTTCTCTACTTTGTGCAGAAATCAGCAGTCTTGGACAAACTCCATAAAACCCTTGTTGAGGTTTATATTATAAGAAGGGTTTGAAAGGCTTTTCATTAAAAGGCATCTGCAAGCCAAGTTTCCCACAGACGCCATGTCAAGGCCTATGCAGCAAGTGCTGCAACAAGGCTTGTAATACTGCTAACTCTTCCACAGCCCTTACATTTGAAGGTTCATTGTACTTGTGTGGGGAAGAAAAAAAAACTACATAATGGGAAACTGGAAAGATTGCACTCAAATTCTGCAGTGTGAACACTTTTGCTCTTTATATTTCCGTCTGTAAAGTCACACTGTGAGGGCATTTTGTGTGAGCTCTAGAGTCTCACTCTGTGGATGATAGAGAGGAAAAAGTGCCCTTCAAGTGTCTGGCATCTTGAAGCACTGAGGTTAAAGCTTCAAGTTTTCAGCCAAGAATAGGTAGAATCAAGCCATACTGTTGTTTCAAATTTAGTTTTGTCTACTATGTTTCATGGCCATGTCAGCATTTCACTGAATAGGAAGAGTGCTGGTGTGTGTGGCCTGGGCCCAGGCCTGGTTTGTCAGCTCTGTTCTGAGAACACTGTAAGTCATACAAAGGTACTTTTTTTAAACTCAGAAGTTGTCTTGTAGGTAACACACAACTGGCACTGCAGATCATCAAGAGAAACCAGCTTCTCCCTTCTGTGAAAACACTCTCGGACATGCGGAAGAAGCCGGTGTTTCAGCCAGTCCACTCAATCCAGCCCATTCAGATGCCAGCTTTCACCACTGTTCAAAGGAAGTGAGGTTGTGCTTCAACGTGCTGCTGCCCTGCCCATGTGAGGGGCTTGGGATTTTGTACATTTTTTTTTAACCTAGGACACCTGCATACCCCAACTGCTGGAGTGTGTTCAGTTATGTAAATTTTTAATAAAACATGTAAACAAAAAGGCATGCTTCGGAGGGTTTGTAAAACTTATTTCATAAAGGAAGAGAGGATGGTATCTGTTTTGCAGGTGAGTGACCATTTACTGAAAAGAAGTGATTAACAGAGTGAGTAATTCTCTTTTTTGAAAAGAATACAGAGCAAAGAAGAGTATAATTTACTGAAGTCCTGCTGAAATCCTGCTGAGCTTTTGCACTGTCTGCTCTGTTTTGACACAAACCATAGAGCGTATGTATTCCTCACCAAAGAGGCTTTTGCCCACCTTTACGGTGTTGATGCAGCTACAGTCTACTACCCTACAGCAGCTGGGAGTTTGGTCCTTGCTGTAGTTCAAGCTGTCCCTTCAGGCATGAGGACAGCAGGAATGTGTTATGTGTGGGCAGATGCAGGTGAAGGGCCATAGGTGTAAAGAAAGGATTTTGTTTTCTGCAGGTTGTGGCTAAAGATGGAAGAGGTTTGTGTCCCTTCTGTTCTATTCCCCCTCTCCACAAAGTTTACTGTGGTTACCTGATTAAGTGCAAATTGTACAGCTCAAGCATTAACAGTGCAGGGCCCCAGTGCCCAGCATTAGCAGTATCTTCCAGATGACCTTTTCTAGCCCTAAAAGTAGCAGCTGTACCTCTAGTCTGAAAGGGTAAGCAGGTCACACAAGCTAAGAGGTTGTTCTGTAAGGACACACTGAGCTGGGTGGGGTGGTAGGGAGTCCCTTCAGAGCCTTGCAGGCTCCAGTGGGTCATCTATAAACTGGAGGGGGGTTTGTGGCTGCTTCTCCAGCTCGGGGGTGGGGGGGGCGGGGGGAGGGGGCAAGAAGTGCGGTAGCAAGACACGCGATGCGGGAGGG
>JANHGN010006013.1:11389-23876 GCA_024605025.1 Megaceryle maxima
GGAGACATTCAAGGTCAGGCTTGATGGGGCTCTGAGCAACCTGCCCTAGGTAGAGATGTCCCTACTTGTGTAGGGAGATTGGACCAGATGACCTTTATAGAGGTCCCTTCCAGCCTAAACCATTCTATGATTTGAATGGCATTCATTAAAAAATGCATTTCTCATTTTACAGATTACACTCAGCAACAGCAAAAGAGTCCATCTGAATTTATCTTCACTTTTCTGTTTTGCTTTCTTCCCCCACTTGCTTACAAAAATACTTCTTCCCCTCAGTTGGTAAATTCTTCTTGACCTACCTGTTGCTTCGCAGCAGAGCTCATTATTATTTGCGTCCTCCTCCTCCTGCCTGTTTGCTCCAGCTGCAGGTCTCATCTCTAAGGAGCCTGAGGGACAGCACATGCACACCCATCCTAACTGTCATTAATGGAATCCCCACAGGCAGCTGATCCCAACGACTGGGTTTAAGTTAAGGCACATATGCCTCTGAAATACAACAAAACCTCCCGTTTCCCCACGGCACATGTAATATAAATTTATACTAAATATGTACCTATGTTTTCTCCATTTTCTTACACACAAACACCCCCACTATAAAAAACCAGTATCAATATACTTCTCTTACTTTACCAAGAAGAACAGCCATTTTATGACGCCATCTGCCTTTATTTAAGGAGGCAACTCTGATCCAAATGTTAAGTTGAGAGTTATAAATCCAAACATCTCTGCTATTGATTCTTCCACCTTTAAAAACAAACAAAAAAATTGCTCATTTGAATAAATTCGTTATTGCACAAGAAATCTTAGCTAGCAACATGACCCTCTACAGTGGGCAATGAAAACTTTATATCCCTTCTGGGTGAAATAAAGATCTACCCCATTTATATGTCAAACATGAAAACATACGGCGAGTTATTTTACTTGTGTGCCTTTCCCAGTAACACGCTGAGATCCCATCAGATTCTTTCTAGAGACTGGAATGCACTTTAATGGCTTTGGCCCATCTCTTCAGATTTCCTCTAGTGTCACTACCTTGAAATCTCAGGACACATCCCTATTTGGTTTGTGCATCCATCTCCTTCGGTTTACTTTTTGTCCAAGTGACACAGGTACTACACAGCTGAGGAGACAATTCCTTCTGGTTTGTGGGCTTGGTTTTTTTTTTTTTTTCCTTCCTTTTAGGGGTCTAGACAGCCACACAACAGAAGAATGTCACCAGCAACATACCAGCGCTGAGGTGCTCCCAGGCAACTGATGGTTTTAACCAGAACATTTTGTAGCAGAGAAAATGCTGCTGGAGAAAAAACTGCTTGGGATTTGTCAGTTGTAATTTTCCCAACTGTTGCTGCAATCAGGCCACTACACTGTTTTAAAGCAGCGTACTCAGTGAGCATAAACTAGGCTCTTCTCTTCCATGAGCATAAACTAGGCTCTTCCAATACAACTGATATCCTGGAATCAGCTGTAGAAACCTGCTGATTAACACCAAATAAAAATCCCTGAAAACCCTTACTCTAGAGTAAGATTGGTTTGGGGCTGCTGTTTGCCATTTACAGCAGAAAGTGGCTTTTGGTTGAGCTTCTGGGAAGTTCACAGTACAAAGATTTGCTGCACTACTTTAAAAAAAAAAAAAAGAAAAAGAAAGAAAGAAACAGAGAGAGAGAAACACAACAAAGAAAATCAACAAGTTTTCAATATTTTGTATCATTCACCTGAAACAAGGATATCATTCCGTAGAGCACACACTGCATACTCAGACTTGGTAAACTCTGGAAGTTTAGCCAGTGACTTCCACTCTCCCGTGACAGGATCGTAGCACTCTGTATACGGCAAATTAAACCCTCCGACTCGCTCACAGCCTCCGACAACAACTATCACCTCAGAATAACCAGTTGATCTAAAAAAAGGGAATGCAGAAAACAGAGATGTAGGAGAGTATTTATTAGCACACAGAGACCAAACATCATCATCCTCAAAACTGAGTGAAAAAAAACACAAACAGAAAATGTACTATTTAGTATTAATTTCTACGGCAAAGAAAAAAAATAAAGAAATCATTCAGCAAACAGAGGTTTTCAGTGTTTCCAGCTGTCTCATTACAGAGCACGTTAGCGCACAGACAGACATTCTGGCTCAGTGGTGGAGCTGCACCACAGTGTTCCATGTAAAATCAAATCATTAACACCACAGAAAGCCCCTGCTCTAATATCTTTACCTACAGAGTCAAAGGAAGAATAACAGTTCATGTGAGGCCTGTGACAATGTGATGAGCAACCTGTTTCACACTGAAACCAGTCCCTGTGTCTCTCCCTGCCCTGAATTTTACAAAATTCATTATTATTTACATGACTTAAATATTCAAAGTGGTTTGGGTTATTTCCTGGAGGGGGGCAGGGGGAGGGAATGCTGCAGGCATATAGTGACCAAATAAAAGAACAGAAAAAGGCCTTTGAACAAATACACAGTTAAAAGTGAAAACACACATCTGTAGTGATAGGAGGAAACATTAAGGAATGCCAACATAAAAATTCCAAGCCCAAACCAAAAAGTAAAACTTGGTGTGAAAAAAATAAAGCATTGGACACTCTGCAATGTACACAAATAAGCCTTTAAATTCTATTCCACACACTCATTGTTCCTCTACTAACCTGATGCTTCTGCACTAGACATAATCTGTACTCACAGCAGCAACAACCTCCTTTTGTGTTAATCCACACTGGAATGTGGAGAATCAACCAACCATCTCTGAAGTTCAAATCAAACCATGACCAGCTTCTATTCCTCCTCTCAAATTTATAACTTCTTGTTAGCATTTGTCAAAATCCATTCTTTTTCAGGGCAGTTTTAGATGAAAGGATTTTGCACCAGTATTGTTATTTCCAGGACTGCTGTCTATTAATTAACTAAAACTGAATGCAAGATTGATTTTATTTTTGGTGAGCCTCTTTGTTGTGTTGTGCTTTAACTCTGCTCCCAGTATGCACAGACACCTCAGTCAGACCACTGTAGTCCAATCTAATACAAAAAACCCAACTCATGACTGCATTTGAGATAAAAGTTGTATGATCTGTCCCCAAATTTCCTAACGTGCAAACTTAATGAACTTTTAAGTCCTGACAATCTTCTTCCTTATTTTGAAACAGAAGGAATAAAACCGGGTACCCCTTCTACATCCTTGTTACCACCCACCAGAATTTAAACATGCCATGTATATTTCTACTCAAGAGTATTGTAACTAGGCAAAAGCAGGGCAGAATGACCACGTGCTGCACAGCATGTAGGTGAGGATGCATACTTACCACCTCAGCTAGGCAGAAGAAACACTCTTCAGCTGCTCAGCTTGGAGGTCCTGCTCATTCCTGGTTTCTATGCATTTGTTACTGGGTTTGTTGGTTTTTGGGGTTTTGTTTTGCTTTTTTGAGGAACAACTCTGAAAAGAATCTCTCAGAGGGTAAGAGAAGGGAAGTTCCTGCACCAGCAAAGCATGACCCAGGAAGAGAATTTCCTTAAAAACAAGATACTCAGTTTGCTTCAGAAGCAAGCTCATCAGCTAACCTATGTATCAAAGAGGTTTGTCTGTTGATTACTTTCTAGATTAGAATGAAGGTCTCCACTTATTTACTGAAAAGCTTATTGTACCAGATCATCCATGTTTATTTTAAACATACATGAATCAAAAATCTTTGACTGGAGAGATATCTTTATGAATTGCTATGATGGAATTTTGGAGAGATCTTTATGAATTGCTATGATGGAATTTTGGAGAGATCTTTACGAATTGCTATGATGGAATTTTGCTCTAAGAAAACATTAATTTAGTACAGTATTTTAAATCGATGGAAAACTAAAAGATTTTGGTCCCTATATAACCACATCCCTTCTTCAGGCAAAAAGCATTTTCTCTATTACATTTCCTTGAAGGCATCTTGCACTGTATGGGCTTTAAGGTTAGTTCCAGAGGATTTTTTGGAAGTGACAGAGGGCACAAGAGTTAATAAAAAAAGGAAATAAAATGGGAGAACATACAGGTAAAGGCTAATTCCAGAAAACAACTAAAAATATTGCATGGAAATCAGAAAATGCTGTGATCTCAGTGAGTAGTACAGAAAGTCCCCCTTGCAGCCCTCAGAAGAAACAGTGTGAGCAAAATACAGAAGTGAGCTAAAGTTAAAAAAAAACCAAAACACTGGTGAGATTCCAAGAGACTCCTTCCCATCAGGAAGAGGTGAACAAAATGGAAGAGGGGAAGTGGAAGACAACCGAGTGTCATGTAATCCTGGGCAATCCCAAGAGAGGTTTGCAAAGGTCCCGAGTTACGTGCAGACCTCTGGATGAGATGAGAACACCAACCAGCATCAGCTGACAGAAGAACTTTCAGTCATTCCAACAGATTATGGTCAACATCTTACATTTGGGAGACAAATTACAGGAATTCTGGTAAATCACTACTGGTTTTTTTCCTCCCCATTAATTCACTTTTGGGTAGTAAATGAGATGACTGAAAACACTCATCTCCTTAGGGGAAAAATAAGGGACTACATGAAAACTTTCTAAAGATGTGTTTAAGTGTGTAGTTGCTTAGAAGTTAAAACATTTAAAGAGAACACTCCTATATATCAGACAGCTTAAGAGAAACTGTGACTGAAGAATTCACAGGTACATGAAAATCTGAAGGTAATTCAAAGCAGGGGGTAGGAAAAGCCTGATTTCTCTTGTGTTAGTGCTCACTGCTCGCTCTTGCTTGGAGATCTGCCGTGCACTGCAACCAGCAGGGGACAAGAGAGACTGGAAAGGAGCACAAGAGACAGCCTCAAGATGTCACTACGTCGTTGTAAGTACCTAACTGAAAAGCTCTTTCCAAAAGACCTTCTGAATTTGTCAATGGTGCCTAGTGGCTAAACAACAAGTGGGTAACTGTCAAGCCATGTTTTAAACCTTAGTTTACTTCAGGTAACTCCACTGGCTTCAAAAAGGAAGAAGGGGGAAAAAAAAAAGAATCAACTGCAAATTGCAATCCACAGTGTTCTTTCAGTAAATGAATAGAACCCACTTCACCCATAAGTGCATACAAGGAATCACAATTCATTTCCAGAGGTTTCAGCAAAGACGCTGGCATGGGAATTTCTGATCTTGCAGCCTGTCTCCTTTTAGAAACCATTTAGATAAGAAATTGGAGGAAGGCAAGAAAGAAGCAGAAGAGCTCTCTGGTGTCCTCCCCAAACCCCCCAGAAGCACCCAGAAAAGGTGTGATGAAAACACAGGGGAAGAGGGAACTGGTAAATGTTTTAAAACATGGTCTCTTTTTGCTATAGGCAACAGAAACAAAGTGACAAAAGAACTATTCCACGAATGTAATATAAAAAAGGGAAAAAAAAATCCTGCTGGGAGGCCAGCCAGTTTTTCTCTAAATTACTCCTCTTGTTCCTGCCTACTCAAATTCACAGATGCAGCTTAACATACTCAGCCCATCAAAGCTACAAAATCCCAAAGCAACCCCTTCCCTGCCAGCTTCAGAAGTCACCTACATCAGGCAAGGCGCTTCACTCCCAAACTGGAACGCTGCACAGAGACTGTTCAGATTCTCAAGTACATACAGACCATGCACTTGGACTAAAGTGCTAAGTCTGAGCTTATTTGCTTTCGTTAGCAAATTGAGCAATAAACTGACACAAGCACCACACCAAATACCACAAGATACAGCCCCCCCCTCCAACTGCTCATGAAACAAGGGGCTCTTTGGTCTCAATTCCCACAGTCCCATGCTCAGGCCTGGGTGCAGGGTATGAAATGCCTCAAACTATCACTGCACCCATTCCCAAACTGCCACCCAGAGTTTCCAAAGGTCCCCCACGGCAGCATACAGCTTAGAAAACCTGGCAGCAGGGCTGTGAGGGGTTAAGAGAGTTTCTTCTCTCACAGCAGGATTGAAAACTGGAAAGGCACTAATGGGGCAAATGCTTGCCAGTTATTTTCCTTCCCCCCCCATAAGCACCATTAAAAAAAACCCAAACAAACCCCAAAACCAAACAAAACAAACCAAACAAGGTTCCCTGCACAGTCACTGTACTGCAACCACAAATGACTAAGAGTAAACACAGAGGAGTAACTCTTAACACAAGCTGTTTGTCCAGACCAGATCATTGCATCACCTTAATGTAACACATGGTTTTAGAACTCCAGCTTAAATCAGCTGGAGTTAAACAATGAACTATCACATCAACTTATCATGGGGAGGTAAGGCTTTTACTGGGAAAATATTTTTCAGGAAAAAAACCCAAACAAGCTAAAAACCATAAACACCATTGCTCATAAATGCCACTAATGGACTCTTCCTCATTTCTTCCTGCATCTTCAGTCACCTATTTGTGTAACACATTATTAAGTGGCAGCAATTGTGAATTATTAAGATGTCACAGAATAAGCATGAAATACTTCACCATCTGTTTCATCATTATTTAAAAATGCAAGGTTTAGTTTCTTTACAGTTAACCTGTTGTGCTGCTGCTGCTGCCTATTACAGATCTGTGTACTACTCAGTCTGTGAAGTATTTCTGATGTAGGAAGTGGAAGGCTCTGAATCTCTCTCTCTCTCCAGGTGCTTTATAGGGTACTGCACATTTACGTGACTTCCTTAGAAGAAGGAGGAAGGTTGGGAAATGGAAAGGTTTATCTGCTACAGCACAGTAAGTTCTTTTCAAGAGTCTGTTATTGTATGAAAGAACTTAAGCTCTCACCTAGCAATCATTAACCTTTAGAGAGGATTTTACTTGCAAGGCAATACAGCTCTACTTACCTGAACAATCATTTATTTCACAGCAGTAAAGTGAGTTGTGCAAGAAGTTCACTCACGTACATTTTCAAGATGCATGAGCTTCACGTGTTGGGGGGGAAGTACAAAAGTGTAACTGCAGTGGCTCCACAATACAAAATAAAATCATCTGCCAGAGATTTTTTTTCTTTCTTCTGGACATATGTATATCAGACAATTGTACAGCGAATGATGTCCACCTACAGAAATAAGGGGGGGGGGAAAGAACCCAAACCAAAGCAATTCCTCACCTGCGTGGCCTAGTTCTGGGAGACATCATCTCATTTCCAAGGATATGATATCTCCTGGCTTCGTGCAGCAGCTGATAGCACTCTGGGGAATTCTGAATCAGCTGGTCCACTTCCACAGTCTGAACAAAGTAGTTTGGGTGTAACAAAGGGAGCCTGACGTGCGTCAGAATTTCATGTAGCACTGGCCGTCGCAACTCAACTGCCCGGTACACCCAGCGCATGACGGCTTCAAACACCATCTCTTCCTTAGTGATCACCAGTTCATCACTGCAAATGTAATCGATAAGCTCGTCCTTCCCCAGTTCGAGGAACTCTTCATGCTGGGACACATCCTCAAACGTCTGCAACGCAAAATTCCTGCACTTGGTGAACAGTGTCTTGAGCGAGTGTGTATCTGCAAAGCGCTGGATTCCCAGGCAGTTGCAAGGATCCAACTGTTCCTCCAGGAACTTGGCACAGGCGTCACGCAAAACGCTGATCTGAAAGAGACTTGACGTTTCAAAGAGATACTGCACGTTCTCTGTAGTTATTTTCACCTTGCCAGTGTATACATACTGTAAAAAGCAATCCATAGCTTCAGCAAAAATGCCATTGATCTCCACTAACATCTCTCTGCTTTCTCTGTGATCGTTGCAAAACATGGCTCTGAAGTAGCTGCTGCAGGCTGAGAGAACCGCTCGATGGCAGGGAAACTCTCTGCCTTCCACGCAGATAATGACATCTGTGAACAACCGGCTGTCTCGAAATTCATTGAAGATCTGGAGAATGCTTTCAGCATGGGATGATCCCGAGGAGAAGTCGAAAAACTCAGGGCCTGACAACGATTTTGGGTCCATTTCAAAAACTTTCCGCTTGGTTGCAGGGGAATCTCGTATCCCACTCTCCTCTCTATTCAGTCTGCGTCCCAATATTAGTACCATTGTTACATCAGTTGGCTATAGAGTCATTGAGAAAAATTTGCAGAGTTTCTCCTTCGCAGTGCTACGATCTGAAAAATTAAAACGCTTCAGTGTTTAGTCTGGTACATCCTTCATTTCATCACGAGAACTAGACACGGTACCTGTTTGGTCACTCCAAGAGTTGGTGCAATCTCTGACCTTTACTAGAGGTGACACCGTAGCGCGGGGCAAGGCGGTGTTACCTGCTACACCTCACACACAAACTACACCCGCAGAAGAGGTGCCAGGGACGGCGAGTTCTGAATGTCCCAGCACCACTGGCACTGCATTACAGACCAAGATCATTAGAACTGAGATCTCGGCTCCAGCAAATCACCCGACTGACAGAAGCCAAAGATTTCCTGGATAAAGATCCAGAGCTTGAGCTTTTCTTTTTTAAAGGGTAATCCTCATTTCAGCTGGAGCCTCCGAGCACCACTGCAATAGCACGAGTCAGAAAGGGGAAAAGGACGACTGAAATTTCCAAGATAAAAATTCAGTTGAGAAATCACTCCATTTTCATTATAAAGTCTATCACAATGAAGTCTGCTAATACTAGTGTTTAATAACGTTCAGTTCTCAATGAACAACCTTGGCTGTAAGTTGTCACCCGTTCATTCACAGCATCTAAAGATTAGTTCACTGATAATCTAAGATTCACTTAAAAATGAATGCAAACCACTACCGCACAATAAAAAAAGAGATAAAGAATTACATTTGTTCAAAACTACTGAAAATAAGAACCACGGGCAACTTACTGAGGATAGGGAAGTTTTGTGTTTTCCAAAGTACTACCAGCAAATCATTATTAGCCAAACTTCCAGTTTCAAATCATAGCGTATGATGTTCCCCGTAGCAAAAGGCTGGGCAAAACGCCCTCCTGGGTCTGACACAAGTATCATTCCAAATGCTTGTAATATTTCTATGTCTAGAAGGACACACACTGAATTATTTTCAAGTTTATGGAAATTTTTTTCATGCTTCCAAGAGGTTACATTCAAGTTTCCCTCATTCCCTGCTTACACAGTCAGTACACGTCAGCTCCTTGCAGCAATTTCATTTCCTGACCTGCCGGTATCTTTAGAGCTGCAATTACCCAGACCAAGTCTGGCTACATCATCGCTTAATATAGAACACAAGGAACATGCTTTTTCTAAACAGGCTTTTTACACAGCACCTTTAAAAGGCACCATCTTAAAGAGCAAGAAAAGAATGTGTGCTGTACATTTCCTCACTGAGAAAAGAGGTTTTAAACCCAGCATTTGCCACAGAAATTTTTTTGCACGTACTTACAAGGCAGATTCTTGGTGCAGCTCATTTACCCTACATAATATTTAATTTTAATAGGATCAATTGTCACTCATGCCTGAAAAACACTGTTGCAATGAGCCTATCTAATAACTGATTGCTTCAGAGAGATTTTAACGAGGCATGAACAGACAGTCTGATCCATAGCTGATATTCTACCCAAAGCATTTCACAACCATTTTACCCTGCGATGACGCAGGCTGGATAAAAAACAAACCCAACAACAACCACCACCTCACCAGCTCTGTTGCTAACACGCTAACCCTTACGCTGAGCTTTATCTGCAATGAGTTCCATACTGCTCAGCATGAGCAAGTGGGCAGAAATGAAGCACCGGTTGTAGAAAAGGGAAGTGTAACAATGAAAAGTTAAATAAAAACCCTACAGGCTTGATTCCAGCGTCACAGATTCAAATCAGAAGAATTCTCTTAAAGCTAGAGGTGCTCTTCCAAAGCAAAGTTAGTCTGAAATCAGAATCAAGACACATCTGGCATGGAAGGGCAAAACAGTGACTAAAAAAAGCAGCTTCAAGAATAAATCTTTATCATTGCGGGATAAGTTTTAGGAAGACACGGTATTATAAAATCCCTAATAAATGGAAATAAGGGCTCTGGGTTAAGACTGCTCACTGCAGGAAGCAACATCTTCTTTAAGCTTGGAACAACACAAAAATCAGTCACCAGCATATGATTTATGGAAGAACAGGAGACTAAATAAATACATCAATCCACGGAGACAAAATTCAATCAAGGGGATAAATGTTGCAAATTCATGAGTAAGAGAAAAGAAAGAAAAAAGAATTACACTCCATTACAGAAATCACTGCTTTTGAACACACTGTGCTTCGATTTCTATCTGGCTAATTGCTTCTCTAAGTTTGCCTAAGCCAAGTAACTCTGTAAACCTGTCAGCAACGCTACCACCCGCTCAGCTCGCTCTCACACACACGACCTTCTTGAACATCTCACCCTGACACTTTTAAAATGTCACCTCTTCCAGCTGCCTGCCCCCTGTTTCAGCTCCAAAGCTGGAAAGGCAGAGGGGAACCCATGCCTGAAGCTGAGCCGTTTAGTGCGGGAAGGAGGGAAACACAAGATACGCAACTGGCCACGCCTCCCATGTATAGAAATGTACTTGCACACACCTAGAGATGCTGCATTATCCAGCACCAATCACAGAGAGAATTTAACACTGACATCTCTTCACTAAGTTTAAATGAAGCAAAACAGGATTCCCCCCCCCAAAAAGGCAACTACTGAAAATTATTACATCAAAAGAAATACAAACCGCATCGGATCGCTTGCCTGAGCAAGGGTCAACATGATGGACCTCAGGCAAACCAGAAAGTCTAACCCTTCAAAAAATAAAACTGGAAAGAAGAAACAAGTCACAATTTCTATCAGAGTTTGAAAAACGCGTTACAAATACTGACACGGCTCCAAGACTGATGTTACCGGCACATGCACACCTCTAAATTAACCTGGGTTCATCAGATAAGGTTCCTGTTTCCTCCATCGCTGCTGTCTGTAGGCTTGCCTACACAGGACGTTCCTCAGAAACAATCTAAAAGCCCAATTCAGAGGCTGGTAAATGGGGTCTGTAAAATGCCCTGACACCTTCTGTAAGTCAATCCTTCTACACAGATTACTGTTATGTTGCACTAAACTCCTCCTTCCTCCCCTGCAACATCCTCACGTATTTTACCGCTCTCCATTCATCTGCAGCTCTGGCAACAGCAAGCAGCTTTCTGGGAGAGCTGTTTTTCTGTCACTTCTGCGTCACAGAGCTCCTCTGGTCCGTTAGCAGGCCTGACAGAAAGCAGCAGAGGCCAGGGCGAGGCCCTTTGGTAACACCTAGTCATCAGGTGTGCCTGAGCTCTATCTTCAAAGCTCACCCTCGGGGTGTAGTTTCAAGAGTACCTGAAGCTGAGCTGGACTTCTGCTGTTGCCAGCGAAGGTGGCTTCCACCCTGCGCCCGTGCCCACCGCCGCCTCACGTCAGCACCAGCGCTTGTGTGGCGTGGCCAGACCGGTGACTGCCTGTGAAGGGAGAAAAGGAGATGCTGGAAATAGGTAGGTGCACTGGGGAAGGGCAAAACCCACCAGCATGACCCCAGCACGGCAGCCCAGCAGGCTCAGGGCACAGCAGGGCAGCCCAGTCAGGTCGACTGTTGCCTGGTACGGTGTTAGTAACGGCACCCCCAAGGTAACGCAATCCAACTTCACAAAATAAATGGTCCTTCCATTCTGAAACACAGGAAGTGTAACAGAGGTCTGGCCAATTCTAGTTATTTTATTTGTGACTTCAGAGAGGCTGATCTGTGAGCGTGCTTCATCTCCGAGCCCCAGTTACCACAGGGGTCACGGAACTGGGATCTTGTTTTCTATCTACTGCAATGTGCTGGCTAAACCACAACACGGGCTCTGGGCATTTTCTTTTAAAGAAAGGGAGAAAAAAATAAATAATAATAATTTTTTTAAAAGGCATAACCTTTCACTCCACCAAAAACCAAACAGCATTTATCTTTCCTTCTCTATTCTTTGTGATATTAAATAAGACCAAGAAGTTACTTGTTTTAAAGGACTTGTTTTAAATTAAAAAAAAAATTAAGCCTGTTTTACAACAAAGTGAGGATTTAAATGCTTTTAAAATGAGGGAAGTCTTTAAGAATACTGAACAACTAGTAAACAAGAATTCCAAGTGGACAAGCTGATTGACGTAGTAAGGAATTAGTTGCAGAAGTTTTTTTCATTCTAATGTAAGACACTTTTGATTAAAAAAAACAAAGAACACCACAAAAACAAAACCCAAACAAAACAAACCAACTTTGAATGCCAGTATTCAATAGTAAACAAGCTAATAACACATTAAAAAAAAAAAAATCCTTTAAGTGCCCTCAAAAATCACCCAGCAAAAATAGAAACTGATTTGAACACGAGACTCAAGTCAATTAAATAAAACAAACACAAACAAGCCGTGAAAAGGAACGGCTTTAAACTGTGCAGAAGTCCTCAGGCAACCCTTTTATAAGTGAAAAGGTCACCTAAAAAAGCACACACCCACCGGAGGGGAAAAAAAACCCAAACGAAACCAAGCAGCAGCAGCACCTATCATCATGAACCTACGGAGAAGGGACTGTGCAAAAAAAAAAAAAAAAAAAAAAAAAAAAAAAAAAAAAAACAACTT